>DWTU01003413.1:0-10443 GCA_018251515.1 Cecropterus confusis
GGGTACTTGACTTGACTTGATTGAAACTTTACCTAAATAATAAAACATAAAAAATATTGATTTCTAGTCGACAATATATATCCGCAAAAATCGGTTTTTTGTTAAATTCGAATGGTTAAAATATCTCCATATTGGCCACTCGATTCATGTAATAATACGATAAACTGCCATCTAGCGGCGTTAATTACCTTACATAGTTTTGATATATTATACTAGATGGGATTACAAAGTTTTACCTCGCATTTCTGCATCACGCTGTTAAGAACGTGTGTAGGTGAATTTGAATTTGGGTGTCGCTAGCACTGGGTCCAGTTTATTAAACTGCAAACTAGCTGCTACAACTCGCAGCTTTCATGTGCTATCTCCTCTGCTCTAAGAATAAGGTGTAACACCTTTTAGTTGATTATAACTGTAAAAATATCTATCTACATTTTGTAAAAAATTATGTATGAGATATATTACAACCGAGCGTACCCGGGTTTTCATCTAGTATTAAATAATACATCCTATCATATTTAAATTAACATACACATATGTGTGATAAAGAATGGCCAGCTACCGACCGACGAGGAAAGTGACATGGTAACCCGATTGCATCCGAAGCGAGAGTAATTGGATGACGTCGCAAGGAGCCGGCCGAACTAGTTGACCTTAGGCGGGCCCGCTTAATAGATTGTGCATAAGAGTTTGATTCTTAGAAATTTCCGTTCGGGCGTTGATCGTTTGATTAGATGTGTCTTTAACAATTAGAAATTTACGAAGTGAATTCCCGAAACAAAAACCTCGTCAAAATCAAGACTCGTACAAATTAAAGCGGTTATTTTAATAATGCTTTGTGGAATGTGTATTGTTAACATGGATGTTAGAAATTTAACTAAGCTTAAATCGCGCCATGAGATAACCTAAACCTAAAAATACAGTCCTTTAAAGATGTTTTAACCAATTTTAGATGTTTTCGTTTCATTATTGTACAACTTATATATATAAAGATGTTCTGCCATTCATGTCTAAGCTTCAAAGGTTATTTACAGGTCGTTTAGCCATAAATTTAAATACTATTAGTACTATGAACGACAATAAAGTGATGGGACTGGGTAGAACTTATAACGACAGTAACATTTCATTAATTAATTACTTGTTGTCACGAAACCATATCCCACTTCCAGTTACGTTAGACTGTTCATAGTAATAAGCGTGCTTAAAAATTGTATACAATAATAACAGTATATGTATACTGTACTCATAATAAATCTCCCTGTGTCCTGTTTGTGTGTGATTGGCACAAATACACACAAACACAAAATTTCGCGAATTCTATGACATACAATTACTAAAAAGCATCTTTACGGTTTACTAGTTTCAACGTGGTACCTTTTAAACTGGATGTTCGAAATTAATGCTTTAGAATTCCATGTTATCAGTGTGACACCGTGTCATACTCTTATAACTCCTACGTGGTCATAAATGTGAAACGTCTAGTATAAATATGTGCACTAAATTTTATTTTTTTATTCAGCATTTATCCCCCGACTTGACCTAGCTGTCATTGCTATACTTCGTGACGAAAATTGTATTCGAATGTTCGCTTGTGTAAATGCGGTAACGACACCCCAGAACCAAATGGTAGCATGGATTCATTTTAGGCGAGGCACGATACGCCGATTGTCATGCGTCCGACAATCAAAGTAATTTACTGACACATATTGCGTCTATAGTACAATGGTGTCAGAACTCCCGTGGTATGACTGTGAAGACACCACCGCCACGTCTAACTTTTAATTATAACATAATATTAACACTATAGTGTATCCACTTAAAGCACATCACGCTCTTAGTTAATTCAAAAATGTAAAAGTGACAAAAATTCAAAAGTGTATGTAATTTTAGTTAACCTTAACAGGATTCCTGTCCTGTTTCGTATTAGATTAAATGCACCTATTGTAACCATATAGTCATGGACCACAGTGACCATTTAGCATGTAAACTGCACATACGTCTGCCACTTACATCCAAAAACGGCGCTTTTAATAAAAACCCAACCGTTTCAATTTTAAAAATCCTCAAGTTGCGCATACGATTGTAGTCTGTCGGATCGATGAGTTAAACGTAAAATGGCGTGCGCGTACACATGTGGGATGTCGTTCTTGTGTGCAGTGGTTAGTCGTGCGATAGAAATGCAGAGTGCGGATGGTGATCGAAATGCGAGCGCACGCGCATTTCACGCAACTACTTTCGCCGATTAAAAACCGACGTGGCCGCCTGTAGATGTTGTCGCCGTGTGACAGGCGGTTAACGCGAATCTATTGGCACATGTCTTCTTATTCTTACGTGCTTGTCCTCATGTTATTACTATTTAATCGATGTAACAGGAAAATGGTGAAGTACGATTTCGAGGTCTGTACACTAATTGAATACATACACTCGCAAGAACTAAGATACTATTTATACAGAAACTATTAATATATAGTTATCGAGTGTACTCTACATAGAAACTTAATTGTACTTAAAAGGCAAATTACTAAAATAACAGTAATTGAAATGATTTTCATATAAGTAACAAAAATACAGAATGTCAGTTAACTTACAGTTGCAGTCATCAATTACAAGGTCTATAATTACTTGACCCAATTCAGCTATATCGGATGACTTAAGCGACCAATGATAAGTATTTTTTGTTTATCCTGTTTGTTTGAGCTTTAAGCTTGTAAACGTTAATGGATACATTAGTTCTTACATAAACATTATACTAAAACCCTATAATTTAAACATCTTACGCTTGAGTAACTGTAGGTCTTTATTTGTGGTCGTATCATCTTGAACTATGTGCATAAAAATTGTGAGGTGTGATATCGATCTTGAATAACACACCTCCCTCTCTTCATGAAGATGTCGTAAGAGGCGACAAAGGGACAAAATTCAGGATATGAGCCGCAGGGTCTCCTGTGTATTTAATGCGGTCACCAACACGCATGCCTGGCGTAGGGACTATTAGCAGAGGTCTCCATTAGGGAAGGCCTATGTCCAGCAGTAAACCTAAAAGTCTGATGAGAATACAATAATTTCAAATTATTTTTGATATAAGAAATGCCATTCAGCATGAATTGCAAATTCACGCTTGGTTCACTGTCCACCAATCTAATCGGCGATCAGCGCATTTTATTCTGATTGTGAGTATGCGGAAGATAACAAGTTGCGGTAAACAGCCGCAACTATTTTCTCTCATTTCTCTAAGCGGTATCGGGTGGCGGGGCAATATTTTATCATACCGATCCACAACGCAAACTGGTGTCACCACTCGATTCTAAAGATAGCGAACATTGTAAGATGTTTACCGAGTATACTATTGAACTTAGATTTATCGACATGCACCCAAGATATATGAGCTATTAAACGCCTGATTCAAAGGAATTAGGGCCCATTTTAAAAGATTGACTCGGAGACAGTCTGGCAATTGTCGTAGAATCGCTATCAGATCAGCGAAAATCCACGTGTCGTTCCAGTAGTATTATATTTTACCGCATATAAGCCATAAATAAAATCAATCTAAAATATTTTATGAATCGACATCCTATAGTCAACTAAGCATGCGAAGTTTACCTTTAATTGATTATAGGGACATTTATTGTTTAATAATATATAAAATACATTTTGACACAAGTTTTAAACGCATTTTTGTTTTGCACCTAGTTACTGTTAACTAATAATGACCCATATCAATATAAAACGTATATTTACTGTTAAACTTTGTAACCGATCCACCGAGCGAATATTATCTACATTGAGTAAAAAACGTCATAAACGTCGTCACATCACATACGTCTCGCTCGCCTACCGAGTTTTTGCTCAAACAGCAAGTAACACTACGTAATAACAGATTGCGGCGTGTCCTAAAAACTGGGATAAGTCGGTTATGATAACACGCGACAGTGCAAAAAAACGTCGATCATCAGTAATATATTCGTAATACAGGTATCATTCGCACACATGCATAAAAGTAAGCTATTAGCTATCACTGACCGATTACTTACTAATTTAGAATAGAAACTAGTGTATCTAGCATGACACGATAATGATAAGCATGAAACGGTTTACTTACATAAGTTATCTAAAAGCGGCTAATAAATAGTTAATTAATACTTAGATAACATGATTTCCATACCAGTAATACCAATCGAACAACAAACCCTGTATAGGTTTTACACGCATCGTCGAAATGTCAAAAAATATTAACAACACTTAGCGAAGTTCGTCGATCTTTTAATAACCCAAGAAACTAGACAACCTAAATACGAAAAGGCGAGATGACCTGAACTTCCCTATCGCTTTATTTCGAGACGAACCCAAGTTTTTATTATCGCGTCATCGTAT
Source organism: Cecropterus confusis (assembly GCA_018251515.1). Classification (NCBI taxonomy): domain Eukaryota; kingdom Metazoa; phylum Arthropoda; class Insecta; order Lepidoptera; family Hesperiidae; genus Cecropterus; species Cecropterus confusis. The sequence goes on from DWTU01003413.1 coordinate 4,369, forward strand.
CGCCCAAAGCGCAAACAGCGATTTCAATAGGTCGTCGCACCCAGATCGATGGAGGCGGTCTCGTGAACTATGATCGAATGACGATAACTACACTTTCTCCAATATGTCGAAGGTGAAAAAACCGGAATTATCAATCATATATAAAGAGTAAATCATTACCATGGACAAGATCGGCCCTTTAATGACAAACGACAATATTTCTGCTGTGTATTAAATTTTGACGTCAAAATTGTTAACTTTCTTTGTTTATGACCAATAATCACACATGTTTACTTCAAAAAAGGTTAATAAGCATAAATATTGTTTACATACAGTTAATATTATGTGCGCTAAAAAAAGCTTCCACGGATTATTACGCGTAATAAGCGTCCGAGTGAAACCGAACCGGAAGATTGAAAAGAAATCGGCTGTGATTTAGTTAATTTGAAAGTGGACGCCCCATACATGTCCAATGTCTATATTTAGCTATTGATTTTGTAAAACGAGTCGAAAGCGTACACGCTATTTTCTCTTGTTTATTATTATTGCCGCAGTTATCTTTTACCGCTCCAGTTATAAATCTAATGTTGATTTTACAGTTACTGTGATATCTGTGAGGCCCGTCGGTTATTATCACGATGAATGAGAATCAGATAGTTTTGTATAAACATAAATACAGGCGTATTAAAATAAATATAAATGTTTATTTCCGTTGCTATTAGTTTACCTTGAGTTCATCGAGTTATTTCATGGCTGTTGGATTTCTTTCTTATTTAAAGAAATAATAATATATAAATCTTCACATTGTAATAATAATTCTGTGTATTGCATAATTTTTTTCTTGAGTTATTATTATTATTATTATTTAACTTTGTAAATTACAAAGTTAATGCAAGAAATGAAATATCACACACAGAGCTGGAATACGTAATGTGCAAAAAATTTGTTAAATATCCCAAATCAAATACGCTAAATTTTATTACAGTTATCCTAAGTGACCATTAGCTGCAGTTGTACCTTGTTAGATAAAATGGTGTAAAATGTTTAACTGCAACACTTTTTATATTATATTCCTGTACCGCGTTCCCCAGTTGTGGGAGAGCATCGCACAACTGGGGAACGCGGTACCCCGCTAACCACGTAATACCAAAAATACGAATAATTAATGATCAAATAATTCAGTACTTTCATAAACACAGTACTAACTTTCACATTGTAGATACGAAATTCCATACTCAAAAAACAATATCGTGATTCGAAAAACAATGCATTAGGGAACACCCATAACCGATAATATCTGGTGAATCCGCACGACGTCACGTGGTCGTGAGCATCAATGCTCAGTCGCGTGCGATTCATTAGCGAAAAGGCCATTGCATGATTTACGTAAGAAGGCAGTCCAGGAATTTGTGAGTCTAAATGGCAAATCATTTCATCGAAAGCACAAACAATCAATTCAATTGATTAAAAAATCTAATCAGTGTATTAGGGCATAGCTTATTAGTTTACAATCGCTATCCTTATTAGATCTGGTGAGAAATTTTAATGAGCCAGCCAAAGACCTTGAAAAGAAAAAACTTCAGACAGCATACTTTACATACATTCAGTGATTCTATATAATTACATTAAAAGTAGTCGCTACCAATTCCAAAAGCCACACATCGTGATCCGTAAAACAACACATTTGGCAACACCCATAATCCGATAATCGAGTAATTCGGCACGCTGTCACGTGGTCGTGATCGACAATGTTCAGTCGTGTGAAGTCGTGTGCGACTCATTAAACCTTATGGGAGCCAGCTAAACAGCTGTTGCGTTACGTTTAGGGCTTATTATGTAAGCTGATTTCGTGATTGAAAAGTGAAATATCAAGATTACAATGACAATACCTGGTTTCGTAAGCCCTTTAATATGCTCATAATATGTAGTTCTATTTGACAATTACTTTTGAACTATCATTTTTAGCTGGTTAAAGGTAGGTAGTATTAGTAGTATTAGAAGTATTTATAAATTTTCTCGAAATTACCCATCTTCGTACACAATGTTATGTTCATGTTGGTAATCTGATTTAATACTAAAAATCTCCACCTTCGCGATACCCACAATCTACACCGAGAGAAGAGGTATGATGATATAACCCTTGATAATAAATATGTACATCGACTTGCTATTATTATACACACTTCGAGCGACCTTTAGATAATTTCAGTGTTGGTCCAAACAATCAAGATTTTGCTGAAACAAAGGTTTTTAATTAATATCTCTGGCTCTGTTCCATTTATGTAAAGTAAATACAACATTTTATTAACATGAATAGCAAATTTCGAATTTCTACACAATAAATTCATTTCCAACCACAAAACAATAAACTCCGTAACTTTCTGTTCGGCTATTTATTTTCCTTTGCCTGGGACAACTGAAATTGATTTAGCTGAATTTATTTGGATCTTATCGTGGCATTACGGACCTGCGGTTACCGCACAATCAATAACTGTTAGATTGAATTACGTTTTCTGAGATACCAAAGAAAATATATTACGCCATGACGCCTACTGTGTTTCATATATTACCGAACAACTTTTTTGTAGTTTCCTGCATCCGCCCGCAAGAAGAAAGTGGCTCAATTTAATGAGCTATAATTCAATCATGGATTTAATGTATACCTATTAAGTTTATCCAATAAGAGTGAATGGCGTTAAAATTAAATATCTTATTGATAAGATTAACCAGTTTATTAAGTTAAAACTTGGTTGATTTTCACTATACCAAAATAACTACAAAACGTTCACTCGCAGTTCTGTTGCCTGCTGCCTGTGAACATTTTAACAAAGTCACAAGAGCCCTTGTTTCTTAATGAGACGAGAAAAATGCAATAGCTCATTGTTTTAGCGACGCTATATTAAACTTTTAATAAATTTACCTTTGTATGAAGAAAATGAGCATTATAAAAGACTTTGTGCTGTTATTTTAAAAAGTTGTATTGTATTTTTTAACTCATGTTCACGTTTCATGCACAATGTACTTATATAGTATGCATGGAGAAGAATTTGAAGCACGCGAGTAAAATGTATTTTAAAACGTAACATATATATGTATGTAGGTACTGTTAACACAAGAACAAACGGACTATTATTTCACGTTCTTAACAACAAATATTTTGCACGGTGCGAATAATATGGACATAATGCGAGATAGCGTTTTGTTAAATTAACATAACTGTGTTCGCGTTATTAAACGCTAACTTGAAATCGTCACTTTGATACGCTAGATCAGTGGTTAAACGATGGTCCGCGGACCACTTATGGTCCCGGGAAGCACATGAAGTTGTCCATGTACCATTTGAAAATTTAACGTTACTTTTTTTTTCATCGACATATCTATGCAAGTACGGATTTACTTACACCTTCAAACAATTGGTGGTCCACGAGTAGATAAAATTTTTATGAAATGATCATCACTAAAAGGTTAAGAAGCGCTGCGCTAGATGGTAGAGGACATTAGTAGCAGTTTTTTAACTCAGTTTGCCGCAATTTGAGACTGAACTCAAATATATAAACGTACCCACGTTCTTCTGTCATTCGAATTAAAGGCATTCGTGTGTACCTGGAGGGCACAGCTGCATTCCATATAATTTGTAGTCATTATCAAGAGTCTTTAGTCAAATAGTACACTTCGGTCAACAATTGTCGCTTTCGCTTTTATGGCATTTCGAATTATGATCGCAAATGCACCGTTACTCCCGTCATTGGAGCAGTCACGTCATCACGCAAATACATAGTTCCAATTGCACCTTTTGCAGATCAAAGCACTGGTGAAATTGCTTTTGTAGACGAAGGTACAGCGAAGGAAAAATTGATTTTATAAAAAAAAAAACAATAATCGAAGAATATTATATTACATTAAGTAAAATTACGAGCTAAATTGTAAACGGTTATATTAAAAAAGAAATTGATAATGGTATTGTTCTTGTAAAAAACGATGCTTAATCAAGTCTAAGAACGAAGAGTGGACTTATGAAAAATGTTGTACCTTGGACGATTTAAAAATTTAAAATTATTATCTTACTAAAACGTTCTTAATAACATTGAAAAATAAGTTTATTCATTTTTTTCACTACATTTTGTAAAATCGCCTTTTGTTGCGATTACAACCAATTTGGATATTTTGACAACTTCTCCGAAGTTTACAACTTTTATTGCCACCGAACTTATTTGTGACATGAATTTGAAAAATTTAGATGTTGAGGTAATCGCGTTGGCACAAACAAATCCTGTGGCTATAATGTCATCTGAGCTCACGTTTCTCGTATCAAAGGAAAAAAAACATTTAAGCGAGTAACGCTAAATAAAGCTTCGTTTAGTCCATATTCTAATAGTTATTGTGTGATACAATTGGGGACGCCACGTGATATCGGAAATCTCTCTAGCTTATCTTTATATAATGGAAGCAACAAAAGAACATGCTCATGCCCACGTGATTCTAAATGTCGCCCCTGAATATTTGTTGCCGGTTAAACGGTACCAAATAGAATTTTCTAAGGTTGATCCTAAATATCTCCTCCGGAGGACTAAGACGGAAAGGTAATAGTCTTCTATCAGGATTTGAAATATTACACATTCGAACCAAAATGAATAAATACGGTCAAGTGCGAGTCAGGCTCGCGCATAAAGAAGTCCGTACCATTATCTATTCACAACGGCAAAAAAACACGTTTGTTGTATGGGAGCCCCCTTAATTATTTGTTTTATTCTGTTTTTATTATTTGTTGTTAAAGCGGCAACAGATATACATCAAAAAAATTCAACTTCATAATTCAAAAGACAGACGGACAGCGGAGTCTTAGTAATAGGGTTCCGTTTTTAGGCTTTGCGTACGGAACCCTAATAATGCCGCCGAATAAGAAGAATCGATATCAGCTTTAAAATCATAAAATAAATTAGACAATGATAATAATATTATACGTTAAAAACTTTATACTTATTTCCAAGGCAAGTTCGGTATACATAATAATCCAAGGCAGATCATATGACAATCGTAGATACACATAAATATCCAGCTGCCTTCATAATACACGAATTCAAAGCAAGAATTGCGTGCTCTAATTTGACAGACACTGGTTTGTGGCTGGTACTATCGCATGTCGAAAAGGGGTTGGCCTCTAATAGGGCGTGGGCCACAGAAACAAGACAGGCTGACAACGCTCGGCCTTAAATAGGTTAATGTCATGCTATGTCACGTATTACGGATACAGACGTAAATTAATTACATCCAACACGAAATGCCATAGCTGTACAATTTCTTGTAGTATTGTCCAATTCCGGAGCGTACAATTAAACCGCTCAACCGCTGCCGATATCTCCGATCGCGACTTAGAAATTGTTTACGAAACATCGGTAGCAAGCGATAAATGCCTGTGTTTATTTAAAAGTTTGGAAGAATTCGAATGTGTATTTATATTAGACACATTTCAAACTAAACTTGCTACTTGTATCTAGTTACACAGAGGTTAACAGTACAGTAGAATAAATAAATGTTTGTTTGAATGTAACAACAATTTATGTACATAATAAAAACTATTTTTAAATAATTACGACGATCCCACTGGCGGAGCGGTCACCATACCGGTCTGACACGCCACAGCGTGTTCGGTTCCGGGTTCAATCCCCGACCACACAGACATCTGAATGATGAATTTAGGTTTCTGTTCGGAGTCTGGGTTTCTGTATTCGTCATTGTGTGTCCATAGTACCCATGACACAGGAGAAAATCCTACTGTGGGGCTATGAGTGTAGAAATCGTTATTATTATTATTACAGTACGGAAGTTACTTTGGAGACCCACATCAATGAGATAATTTAAAATCTATTTCTATACAGCACCTTTATAAGTTAATAAATTGTGTGTTTAAAGTTTGTGTCGTTTGCACAGTTAAGTCTATAATAAAATTGGTTGCAACATTTTTGTGTCGACTTGCTGGAGAACTTGTACTTGCTTCAACTTGGAAGACCTTATGTACACTCTCACTGTACCTACTTTTAAATTTGTTGATGACTCTCAAGACTCAGAATTGAAATGTTGGAACTTTAGTAAAGGATG
>DWTU01003414.1:0-10443 GCA_018251515.1 Cecropterus confusis
AAATGGTTATGAGGGTGGTACCTCTCTAGCGGTACTAAACAATTTCTACTCCTATATAAATAAAAACTACCCCGTGGAAAAAACCATTGGTTAGATTGGGGAGGTCCCACCGCCACACCTATTTCTAACGTGGAGCACTTCTTGCGTTTTGATCGAAGGGTATATTTACCGGCACACATATATGAGTCGACCATCCTCGGAAGTAGCAACGAATCTGTTCGACTTTAGTCAGAACCTCTGTTCTATATGAAATTGTTTACAGGTGTCCATGGGTGGAGATAACAACTTACCATTAGGTGTACATGCTAATTTGCTACCTCAATCTGATAAGAAAAATTACCAGCTTAAGTAGTAGTGATGAGTGTAGCTATATGGCCAGTAACGTTCTCATAATAACAAGGGCATGCTTATTTAGTTCCCAAATTCAGCTCATATCTATTCTATTTTAGACGTGTAAATAAGAAAAACTCTATCACTCCGCGGAATTCTAAATTGATTCGAGGTCGAGCACTTCACGAAAAACTAATAAAAACTTTGAAGCACCAAGTTTTGTACTATAATTTAAGAGAGAAAGCGGAAGTCTGAAGTTTGAAAGTTTTATGTAACTAGCAAGTGGTTAACGTTCTATATTTAAATGATGAACATTCTCTGTATTTACCTTTCAACTCATTATATTAATGGATAGTAACGAAACTTAATAAAGATGTTATTCCTGACTCGGGTTGTATATGCATGTAAGTCCCACGGACTCTTTTAAATAAATTAGTGTTAAGTTTTTGGTACGTAGTTAATACAACGTTGTAGTCTATCCCATTTCCATACTAATAAGGGTATAAACGATAAGATGTAGGTAAAATATACGTTTAGCACACCGATAGACTTAATGGAGGGTATAATAAATAAATTGAAAGCTTAGTTAAGCTCTAAGCTGTATTCTAAGCGCAGTAAACAGCTCATTTGTCACCGGGCGGGCGGCGATCGGTTCGCTGTCACGCTACAACCGGACTTCCGTCTTTGTATACAATTACTTAATTAATTTCAATTTGTTTTAAGGTAGGAAAATACATTTAAATACTATTTAATATTACTTGTAGAGTTTACCTATCTTTATAGTAGTTAGCGTGGTGAACAGTGCTTACTTCCACCACGTTAATTAATGCATTGCTGTTAGATTGTTAGCCTGGTGGAATATGACGTCGAATATGACTAGTGAAGTCGTGCCAAGCAGTGGGACGGAAATAGGTCGCTGGTGGTATCTTTTATTCAATAATAAAATAAGGAATAAATAATAAAAAAAATTATAATAATAATTGAGAATTAATATTGAATTAATATTGAGAATTAATTATAATTCAGATTTTCTTTTGTAATTAATAAAAAAAAAATTATAATATAATTTAAACTTGCATGAAAAATTATGTTATAAAAATTCTGTCATGGACGTTTAATTTACAAGGTCTCTACACTAGATATGAACTCCTTATCTTGAACTTAAAACTTTCATTAGTAGAAAAATAACGTTTAATGGGCGGAATATTATGTAAATATTGAATTTCCAAATCTGACTGAAAGTAGCTCCTTTACATTTATATATACTTGCATATAAGTGGTTAAAATATTGGTTTCTTAAGTTTATGGAAGATATCCGTAAATCATTTTTCAAGGACTTTACTTAGGTAATCTGTTTTTTATTATGTTATCTATCACGCATATAATCTCCGTATCGCTTCGGAAATAGGACAGAATCTTGTTAACAAAGCCATTAGCATAATAGTAGTTTGTAAAGTGGTGGAATTGTTGGCACCTCCACTGCTATGTACCTATACTTGTTGCTTATCCATCGCTGCCAAAGGCCTTACAAATGGCGTGATGACTCACCGGTCCAACTGTCCAAATTCGGCTTCCAACAGTTATACTAATACGTCAGTCAAGACGGATAAGTGATTTAATTCAGCAAATAATATATTTTTTTCTCTACTAAACTTGCTTCCAGTTGACTTATAGAATGTACAAATATTATTGGCAGCTTTCGCTGTACACCTTTACTTGTTACTTGGTTTTCGTTGCCAAATACCTAACAGATGGTGTGATGACTCATTGGCCAATTGTCCCAACCCGTGTAAGCGGTTTTACTCACGCGGCTGCCAGAGCAGATAAGTGATTTTTTTCAGGAAATGAAATACAATTTTTCTTCTGAATATGCTTCTAGTTGAATTATAAAATAATTAACTATATTAAATAGCTAACAATAGTTGCATGACTCACTATGCACTTTTACTTGTTGCTTGATTTTCGCTGCCAAATGCCATACAGATCGCGTGATGACTCAGTCAGCCAATTGTCTAAATCAGCTTTTAAACGATGTTGCTAAAACGTGCGCCAAGACTAATAAGTGATTTTATTCAGAAAACTTAATTAATTTTTCCTATTTAATGCGGTCATCTTGAAGTGTAGAAAATGGAACAAGCATTGGCATCTCTTCGTATATACTCGTAATTATACTTGTTGCTCGGTCATTGCTGCCAAATGGCATACAGATGGCGTGTTGACTCATCGCCCAGCTAGTCAAATCGGTTCTGCCAAAAAGTTTCCCAAAAAGGATAAGTGATTTTATCCACTAAAAGTGACATGTTTTTCTACTAAATGCGGTTCAAGTTGCATTTTAATAAACTATTGTTGGCTATGTACTTTAACTTGTTGCATGGTTTTCGTTGCCAAACGCCATACAGATGGCGTGATGACTCATCGCCCAGCTGGCCAAAGCGGGCCTTAAATGGTTCTACTAAAACGTCTGCCAAAACAGATAAGTAAGTTTGTTCAGCAAACAAAATTAAAATTTTCCAACAAATGCACTTTGGCTTGAAATAGGAAATATGGTAGGTACAATTATTAGCATTCACGCCATTTTACATCATACATCTACACTTGTTGCTCGTTCATCATCGTTGACAAGTAGCAAACGGATGCCGTGATGACTCATGTGCCGGTTAACCAAATCTGGGTTTAGCGAATTTACTAAAACATCTGCCAAGTCAGATAATTGATGTTATTCAACTAAGGACTTTTTTACTGAATACGCTCTAGTTGAATTGTATCATATAAAAACAATTGTCGACCTTCTTCGTATATATCTACACTTGTTGCTTGTTCATCGCTGCCAAATACCACAGCGATGACATAATGACTCATGAGTTAGCTGGCCAAAATCGACTTTAAATGCTTCTTTTAAAACCTTTGCCAAGACAGATAAGTCTGTTCATTTAGAAAATGGATTCTTTTCCACTATGAGTGCCTGTAGCTTTAAATTATGGTGCAATTGTTGGCACATCCGCCACGGTATGTGCCTACACTTGTTGCTTGTAAAACTCTGCCAAATGCCATACATATGGCATGATGACTCAACGGCCAGCTGGCTACACCGGATTTAAGCGGTTTTACTAAAACGCCTGCCAAGTCTTACAACTTTTCTTATGATTGGTATTCATTTGGTGAGGTAAAAGTTTGCTTAGGTACAATTGACTTTAAATTTATTTGGGAGGTAAATCCAAGAGCCGAATACTAAGTACTGCAATACTAAACTTTAAAAATATATTTATTTTATGTAATTTCTTCTTGATTTCGTTTATGAGCCCAGTTAAAGTCTGCTAGCCGGCTGGAATAAACAAGGACTGTAGACATAGACTTGTCAACGTGGGGAATTGTTTGAAAATAAATATGGAATGAGATATTTAAAGGGTTTAAGTTGCCTGTAAGGCGGATGTTAAATATATTCATATAATACAACGTACTAATTAATAACACAAGGTAACATAAATGGTAAATTTATTCTACCTATGTCAACGTATTTACGTAACGTAAATGTCTTAAATAATAACGTACGTTATTATTTAATAAATGATACTTAAAAATTATACTAAAATTAACGTAAATTATACAGATTCAGGGCAATGTTCACACATCAGAGCTTGTGGAATTTAAATTCCTCGAATCATACCTGATATTTCGCACCAACTACCGTGAATCGAACAGCGTATCGAATTACAGCTGGTAATAAGTACTGCTCTGGAACGTAATTAATACGCGCCGAGTAAGTTATGTTAATTAACTTCACTGATTGGCATCGCATTGAAGTTGCGACCGGGTGATGGAGAGCGCCGCTCCCTAATTGTATCGGTTTGTATTGACTTCATTGTCAATTTCGACTGTAAAGTTTGATGGCTCCTTCAATTTAAATGCCTCTGTATAAAAGCTTTTATTGTATTCAATGACTCGAAAGGCTTCAAAATCTTGAAAGATTGTTTATGTTTGGTACAAAAATGTAATGAAAAAACACATATTTATAGTATTGCTATTTCTTGAAAAGAAAGGCAAGCTTCATGATATTTATTCATAATATTGATAAGACCGTAAAAGTATACAAAAAAGGAAGAAAACAAATAATAACGGATAAAAGGTTGTCGTTTGTTGCTTTTAAAATATAAATGAGTTTCCTGGCTGTTCGTTTATAACAAAAAAAAACAGTCATCCTCCTCCCAACCGCAGAATAGGCACATTAAGCCCGGAGCGATTCCAGGCACGGGACATAATAAAAAGAAAAACAAAAAAGTTTTTGCTACAGTAAATAAAAGCCCCCATACGATATTTAAGGCCATGTCCGCAAGAACAAGGGAACGAGCTAATAAACCGTAGATAAGAGAAAGTGATGTGCAAACAATAAAATTACGCTAACCTGTCACGTTAGCGATAAAAAGCTCACAATTAAAGCGATTGTAAGCTCGTGCGACTTAAAAGGCAAAGTCGCTGCAATCCACCTTATTTTTATTACCGTCTTTTTTTCTTTTTATAATATTAAAGTAGCATCTAGTGTCCATAAGGTCCATCTGATGGTAATTGGGCACTGCCGACTATGCTCCTCTATTATTATACCCAGATATGATCAAAGTTTTACCCGAGGTTGGCCACAGATACGTTCTTGCCCCTGTGGGCCAAGTCGGATAAGTATATTCCTTTACCACATCCTTTCGACCTAAACTCAGCAGCGTTTCACCCTGCTGTTATTAGGTAGAAATAGGTGTGGCGGTGGGGCCTTTGGAGTCGAACCACAAAGGGCTCTTTCATCAATGTAAATAGTAGAAATAAACAGTTTATAGACTCGTCTGAATTCAGTAATAAATACATTTAATGACTGTACATTATATAGTACAGTACTAAAATACAAACAGTTTACATTTAATTTCATCAAAATATATTTTACTGGTGGAAGCCATATTATATTCGTTCGTTATATTCAAGGACTGCGGTCTAATTAGGCAGACTAACGGGAAAATAACTCTTGTCTTATATTTTCGTTCCATAATTACTTATATCTTATATACGAGTATATTGCTAGGTTTCGAGTCGCGCGCTAATTAAATTGTATCAATTGACTAGTCATTGTATATAATAGATATTCGTAGCGAAGGCAAAATAAGCGGTGTATTATCTATGTAATACTGATAACAGGTGAGCTTTGATCCCTAAGGAGCAAGAACGCTCATAACTACACGCTTCATGTAATTTTTAACAAATCTTTGAGGTATGTATGTTATGTTGTATGTATGTATGTATGTTCATATCTTTATCTTTATTTTTATCTTTTACTTCATTATGGGCGCAAAAAATTAAGAAAATTGAATGAACTGGTCGTCATAATAAGTCTTTGAAATATAACATATTATTATTAGCAAACCGGCACAACGAATGAAGGCGACTAAATTAAAAAAATTAAATCAACTTCTTGAAATATTGTTCTGAGTCATAAATTTTTTATTTCTTTTTTTTTGTTATCGATTTCTTGTAGTACCTATACTACACTTAAATTGCGGCTATGACCATGCAATATACAAAAGTATTGTTTACGTTATAGCATTGTTTAAAACAAATATATTTGAAATACAAATCAGGGTTTACTAAAAAAATCCCTACTTTCTTTTCTTTTGTAAGTAATGAAGCACCCTAAATGTATACCTATTTATTTATTTAATTCCAAAGAAAACATATTAACCTAGATTGAAAGGAGCAAAGTGGATGCTTAATAGTACTGTACTGAAAATTTCAATTAGCTGCGGGGGATTAAACTACCCCTTATCGGGAGCTGGCGCCTTTGTATAACGCCCAACACAGGGTATTAGCTGAATTATCCGGCTATAGACGGGGACGAGAGTAATTAAAACAATACTGTGCAATTAAATTAGTTTTTTTTTTTAAACTTATACACTAGTAAAATAGTACACACATATATATTTGTTTTAAATCAAAGGGTGTGATGTGATTGTTTATTTATTAGGGTTTCGTACCCAAATAATAAAAACGGAACTCTATCACTAAGACTCCGCTGTCTATCTGTCTGTCACCAGGCTTTCATGAACCGTAATAGTAATTTTCACACATGATGTTTTTTTTTGCAACAACAACAAATACTAAAAACAGCAAATTTTAAGGAGAGCTCCTATGTTATATAGGAGCTCTCCTTAAAATTTGCTAAAGTAAACGTGATATTTTTTGCTCGATATTAATAACGACAACTGCACTTTTTTAAATAAATAATTAAATTAAAATAAATATTTATGGGGTCTCTCATACAACAAACGTGATTTTTGGATATTTTTATAGATGATATACGGAATCTTGCGTCCACGATTCCAACTCAGTTGATAGATTTTTTTGAGTTATTGATACTCTTTTCATCATTGTCACTGACAATATTTTTACCTATTCTTTTGCTTCACATTTCATCTCCTATTTGTAATTAATTTAATTATACTCAGTGCAAATAGATACAGACATATATAGCTATTATAGATTCTGGGTAAAAAAGGGTGGATAAAACGGTAAGATTCGGAGTTGATATAAAAAGGGAAATAATATATGTAATAAATTTCGTATAAGAAGAATGTCACATAAGAAAATATAGTCATTTATATATAATTGAATAAGCAATTAATGGAAAGGAGACTTAAAATTAATATAGACGATCACAGGTCACGCTGGGTGCAACCTGTTTTTGCTTCACTGATAAAGACAGTTCTCTCAATATGTTACACTTCTCAGTTAAACAGGGTGAGCTTCCATATTGATTGCGGAAACACGTCCTTTTGGGAGCTCCCATAAACATGTAGGTATACCCGTTTATAAAAAATGTTACACTTATTAACTTATATTTTTGTATAAATATACATCAATATGTAAATATTTAAAACGTTTTTCGAAATTGCTAAGACATATATTGTAATGAATGACAGTTTTACATTTAGCTATACGTCGTATTAAGTACATAATTTGATCGATGTTTTTACATTAAAAACGATAAGTCCAGACATCCAAGGTCGGCAGAGCAATTACCGACGTCCCACACAAAATCTGTCAGCTGTTGTGGCAATAATGTTTTCGTATTGCCAACGCATGAAAGCATTTTTCATGGCTTTTAACGGGATTCGCTCCATAAGGATGTAAACTTGAAGTTATTGACTATATCTAGTCGTTGTGGTCAATTTATAACCATCATATAAGAGAAGTTACATGTATGATATTATTATTTTAAACATGCGAGTTGACAATAATTTTAACGTAATATTGTTGTTTCTCTATGAGGGTGTAAACTTCAATATCGGATTATAATATGTTACGGGTACTCACGATGTGTGGTTTTAGGAAATTCTTTTGAATTTCTTTTTGCCGATATTTCGACCCAGTTACATGGATCGTGGTCACGGCGAAACTGCGATGGCGGGGAGAAAACTAGCACTAGTGGTAGATTAACCTATCTACCCTACGTCTAGTTCGTTTTTCTTTTTTATTTCTTTGATATGTTCGGTTCCATATCACGGCACGATTTGGGTCGAAATATCGGCAAAAAAAAATTCAAAAGAATTTCCTAAAACCACACATCGTGAGTACCCGTATCATATTATAATGTATCAATTCCGCGATAATATCAGTCTAAAATTCAATATCGGAGATTATAGCTACATAGTAACGCATAGCAATTGATATAGTTCTATAGAATCTACGTATTTGCGCTTTGGATCTGGCATATTACGTTATATACGAAAATAAAATTTGATATTCCTTCTTGATCAAGTACTAAATAGACTTAAATGTGACAATTTGTAAATCCATAATTTTTAGTAGAAGTGGTGTTCACGATGATTTTAGTTACAATATTTTGGAGAAACGGGATTCACAGGATTTTGGCAAAGGTTCAAAAGCGAATTAAGTGTTTTAAAAAATACGATACTTTATTAATTGAAAGGGACCGTTGTTACAAATATATATATATATGGTTTGAAATTAGATAATTGCATATTACACTACAATATATATAAGGATGTATAAATGAAACAACCCTTGTTGTGGATTGTTTCATTTAGTTTGGACTAAAATACCCCTAAGATTAATTTTGAAGATTAGCAGAATGGTAAAGCTAACCGTGGGATAATTATATTGTTTTATTTACGAAGTTAAACTCCTTTTAGTCTAAAAGGTGAAAGAAGCGGTAATCTCCGAGTCGACCTCAGACCGACTTACAGAACTTAATGGGTTTTAAATCCCGCTTGCAAGCAATTTATCTATTGGTATAGTAGAAAGTCACTTCATTAGATACTTAAAATTTAACGTTTTATGTTGAAGAATGAATTGATTACATTTTAGTGAGCAAATATTGAACAATGACAGATACATAAAAAGAAATTTACTACTGTGCAAAAAGCAAAATTAATATTAACTTACTTTGAACTAAAAGCAACCTTATACTGTACCTGTATTTTTGCTGGTAGTTAGCCATTGCTTTGCGGAAATCCATGTTATAAATTAGGATGTACTCGTAAATGTGTCATGTCGTTTATTATACTAGTTGTTTCAAGAAACTGTGCAATTCGCCGATTGGTAATGAATTTTTTTCTGGATATAAGTTTTCGTTTTCTATGTGCAAAGTCTTAGAGTGCGTTACTACCAGAGATGTGATTCTAATATACTTAAAGAATTGATTGATTTTCATTATTTACCGTAATTTAACTATGACAGAAATAGATCTAACAAAGCTATGGTTTTTACACGAAAGGTTTGAAGCTACGCCTATCATAGGACTCGCTACGTTAACTTAATACCTGGACCCGGAACAGAATTATTAAATCATAATTTAGTTCTGCGATAAACTTTTATATAAGGTAACGACCCCAAGGTATTGAGAGTAGCAACGCATCTATGATTGACTCAGAACCGTTGTTCTGTATGTCGTTGCTTACAGGGTGGCTGTAACATCTTAATTCCATGGGAACTAAATACTCATTTCGTACTTCAATCTTACTAATTTGGTTCGCCTAACCATGGTTCGAACCCAGAACACTTGTGTGTCATATTCATCCTCTTTCAACTCTATTACTTGGATAGTCGTATGTATCGATTCTATTCCATATTGCTCCGCATCTCAAAGCTAACGTTAGACCGATAAATCCAGGCAGACCCGATCCTGACAGCGACTGGGATTATCCGCTACGGAAGATCTTATTTTTGTACCGACTATAGTTTGTTTTACTATTCTACACATAAATATTATTCATCTAACATTGAACAGGAAATTGAAATGTCTTTATAATACAACAGCGCTAATATTAAGGGATAATTGATACAGTCTTGTCATGCAAGTTGCTAAGAATTATGTTAAAATAAAAATTTAAATATACCGAAATATTAAAAAGGTAAAACTTTTTCTTTTATTAAATAATACAATTTATGTTCGAAGCTGTTAGGAACTCTACCTTGAAGATAATGTCTTAGTCTATAATCGGCTAAATTAATTAAGTGCAAAATGTATTTGAGACCTAACGATAGTCAGTATCGTTTGGTGTCAAATACATTTCAATACTATTATGAGAATCAGTTTGATCTGTTTTCTCCATTTTGTATTTCACTGCTTGGCCTAGCTCTTTGTACACAATCGTAAAATCTAACTGCTGTAATATGGATTAGCGATGCAAATAAAACATTTAACATAATTTAACGGAACTTAATTTCCTCATGACAAAGTCATCCTTAACATAATTTCGTGGGCACTAGGTCATAAAACGAATTGACTCTCCTCCCGATCATGTCCTAGTAATAAATGAGCAACTGTATCAGTGGGTATTCCCAGTGGCACGCACCGAGTCTGCCACAAATTGGTATTACTTATCGCGAATACTTTATTTTTCAGTACTCAAGCAATGAATACTGCGATTGGGTAGTTATTTCTTCATTTGATCGTGTTAAGAAATATGCTTGCAGTCCAGTTAAGCGCTGCCTTGTATGCCTTAAGAATGTAAAGTAGACAATGAAATAAATAAAACGCTTTCACACTCATAGCCCCACACTAGGATTTTCTCCTGTGTCGTGGGTGCCATGGACACACAAAGACGAATACACAAACAC
>DWTU01003415.1:0-10443 GCA_018251515.1 Cecropterus confusis
AAAAAATGAGCATTAAAGGATACAAAATAATCAGAAGACTATTAATATATAACATTTGAAATGCATTATTAACGTATAAATAGGAAATTTATTATTTAGTAACCAAGACCGACTTACTAATATGACAAGAACAAAGCATTATAATGCATTATAATGCGCAATCTGTGAAGATACAATTTGTAACATTGCAGTAAGGAGTAAGAATCCATTTTTTTTTTGTAATAAAATATTATAAATTATAAATAATTTTAATTTCACGCTCGTAAATCCGTGATTGTATCGTAACGTAATGTTTTAAGCGAACCTTGGAGTGTTATATTACAAGTGAATGATCCCGATAGGGGGCGCCCTTAACTACAGCAAACGAGTGCTGTGACAGGCAGACAAATGAGTTTATATTAAAACTCCGATATCGTGAATCAGTTCATATCTAGCGATATCTATTATCAAATAGAAAGAAATCACAAGGACATCCTAACCAAGACTTTTTAATTAAAATAGAATAACTTTTTATTATTATTCGTTTGTAGTATGTTCGATGTCATTATAGAAATCATATCGCTGAGTCCTTGAAACAAAACCGCTTTAAAAATAATGCTTAGTTCTTTGTGGCTTTTTGTCATGTAGTTCCCATTTAAAATATATGTAGAGGTATTAATTATTTTAAAAGTCGGTATATCCATAACACCTAAACTAAGTATACACACGTATATATATAGCATTTAATCAATAGAGGATATCGTTAAATTGATTTACGATATCCAGACAGGTCCAATAGGCCAGGTTTACGAAGGTATTTTAATTTAATTTTGACTAATATTATCGCGGAATAGATTAATTCTAATATGTATCCGGTACTCATGATATGCGATTTTTTAAGTTATTAATTACCGATAATTCAATCCAGTTGCATGGATCGTGGTCGAAACATCCATATCGACTACAATAAATAAATTAAATCGTATATCCTGATTACCCATAACAATTACCAAGGTTCATTATAATTCCATTTTATTATTATCATCTAGAACATCAGCATTACTGGCATACAATTTTGAAAAGTTTGTCGGAAATAATTGTAATTTTGTCAAATAACATCTAACTTCAAATAACGTAGGTGGAGCACGGGACAATCGATCATGCTAATATAATTAGGAGCGTCGATATTGAATGATTCAGAAAAATAATCTATCCTACGGAAAGTATATTAAACATTCGAGACATGGAAAGGATAAGTGAGATACATCATAAAGCCTGAAATATCAATCCTATAATTTATTGGAGCTATATCGTATCTAATGCTTATATTGCTCCCGACCTTCAACTGTGTAGAAGCACACATATTTCCGAAGATTAATTAAGACAATTAAATAGACACCAATTTGATTATTTGAGTAAAACATTTATAAATTTATTAATAATCCCTTAACATTAAAACATTTTAACAGCTTACCACTTGCGATTCCATCGACGTTCGTATATCTAAGTTCCCGCATTCCTGGCGTTACAAAAAACTTCCAAACTTCATTCCATTCGTTATCTGAATTACATTCATTCCATTCATTTTATAACCTAACCTTAACACTGGGAAAGTGTAAGTATTAACACCAATAGCTTCAAAGACTTACCTACACGAATACTACACAAATAAACTTGGAATGCCTTATGAACCGAGGTCGAGGTCATTCATGAACGAAGGAGAGAGATCTGCTCTGTTTAGATTCCTTCATTCACACAAAATACTTTGTTGTTTTTGCACTACCTAAGCTCATTTGTTAAAAGACACAAATTAGTAATCACATCGGTGCCTAGTCCTCGACTTACACGTCTTCTATTTGACAATCTACGGAATTAAGCACAATAGAGCATTTATAGTAGTATATAGTAGTATTTTCACCTTTTTATGTTCCTTTATTGATTCCTGCATTTTTACATTGATTATTTGCGTATGTATCTTTTTTCCATCAACTACTTCTTACTCACATACAAAAATATTTAACATTTTTTTATTTAATAATAAGAACGTACAAGGGTTACATATAATAAGTTATAATGTCAAAAATTCCTTTACACACACATTATTGTAAATAAATGTCATATTGAACATTAAATATGTATGTCCTATAATTAAATTACTTTTTAAGAGTGAAAATAATAGTTAAGATGGCAAGACGGAGGCTACATTATATTATGTCCTATATAACATTGAATAAATATTTAATAAACATCATATATTACAACTGACTCACCGTATCAAACAATGAGAACTAAAGAGGCCTAATGTCAATTTTCGGAAAATTAATTTAATTACTTGAAGCTACTTTTACTAACGTAGTCTAGCTTAGCGAATTAAAATATGACGACTTCATGCTTGAACAGGACAAACCTAGATATAACGTCACTGAAAGAATCTTCCAAAATTGCGAACACAATTTTATTTCACTAAATTCCAATTTCGCATTTCCCTTTTTCTCTTGCCGTGCGTCAAGCCGCGATTTATGCCAATGAACTATTGGCATACATTTGACACATTTGACCATTTTACAAACAAATGGTCATTACACTACCCTTATTTTGTGGCTATATTGGCTATCGTATATTTGACAAATAACTTCACAAATAGATACAACAAACCCGCTCCAAATTGGCTATCAATATCAGACTAAGCCTTTTAATTTTCTTCAAGTAATAAATTACGGGAATGTCGCATCTATTTATTATATAATACATTTAGAATGCCGTGTATCAAAATTATCGTTCATAATTTACATATTATGATGATCGGCTTAGAAATATAATACCTAAATATAACAAATAACTTTACCCCCGTCCAGGAATGTGACGCTTGATCCAAAAATCCTTGTTTATGTCTGTATAATATTAAAACGTTATAATTATATTACTTTTTGTTGTAAACAAACTTTATTATCGAATTGTCTTTCGGTCAGTACCAATAACAATATAGACGTGAATAATTATTCCTATTAGATATCTGAATGCTTACTGGGTATTAGATATATAAAAGCTTAAATTGTAACGTGCAGCACGCCTTTAAGGCCTGTATACTATAAAACAAACGAATGCTTGCCTTTTTACTACGTCAGAAAAGTATAAAATTATTTAATTAAGTAAGCTCTATATATTTTTAGAGGAAATATCAAAATATTACTACAATAATGGTCATTTAACTGTCCCTGTTTTACAGAATAAATATTCAATTTACTTATAATAATATTGTATTTATATTTTTTAGGTCTGTAAACACCGTTGAAGGAAAAGTCGAGGTATAGTGGATGCGTAGTGTGATGTAAATTTGTTTAAACTTTTAAATCTGAAATACTATTCATTCATTTTCAAAACTGCATTTCATAGACGTATTTGACATATATATATTTGAAATATTTTGTTTACTGTTTGAGTAGAAAAGCTTACCTTCCTTTTGAACTACCACAAGATAAGGGACATAGCTAAAGTTCAACTGTGATTTAACTAACGAGGTAGAACCTCGTAGTAAACTTGGAGGAAAATCAAAAACCGTATTGTAGACCGGTATGATGGTCACTATTGTATTCATTATATTACTTTTGTAGTTATTTGTTACTAAACATTAGTTTATTGTAACAAAATCTTGTTTCTATTTTCAGGTTACTTCTACGGTTTTGTTTAGTACTTCAGCGTGTTTTAACAACTTTCGCATACACTTCAAGCCCTACTAGACGTTTGATATTATTTTAATTTTGTATAGAATAATATTTAATTATTGTAAACGTAGCGTCTGTCCAATCTATCTCGTGCAACGTATTTCCTATAATAAATGATTATAACTTTGTATGAACGCGTCCTGTGACACGACTTCTTTTATCACTTTCACCTGAATTACAATGAATAGAATATTTTTAGATAATCTTTCTTTGTTAAAATATATACTTTGTAATGTGGCGGAGAACAAGAATTGCTACTTGCTACATATTTAAATAGATAAGGCTAATCGAAAAGAAACCATATCTCCCAAGTTTTAAAACTTTGAATTTTATTGTTTTATTTTTTAGATTCGGACCAAATTTCTTAAAGAACTTAGCAACCGCATTTATTTTTATACCTCGTGTACTTTTTATTCCGCGTCTGTTATAGGTGAAGTAATGACTGAGCTGTATATCGCTACGCGATCTTTGATACTAAGTTGTGAAGATTTATTTAACAACAATCTGCTTACTGCGGTTAATATCCAACACAAGACACATCGTGTCAACATTACTTAAACAAAATATCATAATTCGAATAACTGATGACAAATAAATATCAACAGTTAATAACTACTTAAAGTGTACCATCATATAGGAACGTGTGTCGCGGATTTTTGAAAATTTAATATAAAATAACATAATAAACTTTTGAAATCACCATTACTGGTATATTTAAAAGAATGCAGCATTATACTTCTCAGAATTACTTAAACCTAATAAACTTTTAACCTTTGATAAATACCTATTTGTATGTTTGACTGTGCTTTTTCTATATTTCTTGTTAACACTTCAGATGTTGGTTAGATACTTACATAGATTTTTGGTTCCACTTTGGGGAACATTTTATTAAATCATTCATGTCTTTATTTTTTTGATAAAAATTGTCATTAAAGGTTATCACGCGAACTTGCTTGCATTCAAATTTATCAATTTTCAACACATTAGTGTTTTCCTTTTCATTTTACTTCTAAAATGGACTAGGTACCGTACATCAGCACCAAAGGAACCCTTAAACAAATTAAGATATTGTTCAAAATAAAACTTAGTCGTGCACTACTGTGCCCCCGTAATCGATGTAATTTTTTTGTGTCGTTATTTATTTACCCGGCAAAATTTTATATCTTAATATCTTATTCATGTAATTGTTAAAATATTAAATGTTATTGATGTTTAACGCTTGCCATATTCTTGCCATTACATAACATAGAATTAAATCTACGTAATTGACATAACTTAGACTTCATCGTAGAAAACCTTACCCCTAAACAATATAATATTATATACCTCTTATAAAATACATATTTACATTTCAGACTTTTATTAGAAAAATAATATAACATAGAAATATTTGCAAAACTCATAATTATCGATAGAAGACATAAATGTTTGAACTATTTTATAGTAATTTTAGAGAAAGTAAATGTATAGCCGTTTGTCTGAATATCTATACTTACCGTGATTAATGTTTGAAACAAAAATTTGTATTAAATTGTTGTTTGTAATATTGATATTAGATAAAATTACATAAGTATTTATGCTATCTTGTCTTTTCGTATAATCGCAACTGGCAATGTATTAAGTCATAAAATTGTTTCTCGCTAATTAAATCTTTTATGTGTGTATACTCGATGTATAAACAGCTTGGTAGGTAGAAATTGTACAAAGAAACAGTTAAATGATAGATGTTTAATCGTAGAATGTTATAAAGGATAATTCAAACGACAATCTTCATTAATCTTGTTGTTAAGATGACCGTTGGCCGGAAGACCGTAGGTAATAATCGTATAATTAACAATTATCACGCATCGGTTCGTCATACAATCGGTTTTCGATATTTATCTATCTATTAGAAAACCTAATTTTGTTAGTAAACTGCACTTTACTGTTAGATTATGTGTATTTTGGAAACAAAAATTAGATATACTTTTAGAAGTAAGTAAAACATTTGAACTCGATTTTTGTAACGTCAAAAATCTATTTAAAATTTATAGAAAGGACTAAAATATTTTTTGTTTTTTGACAAATTAACACCGGTCAATATTTTGGATGCATGTAAACTAAATGTTGACTTACCATATAAAGCTTAAGTTATCATTTAAAATCATTACGATAAAGTCAATACAATTTGAAATATTTATATTTTTTAATTTAATTTTACTGTGGAGCAATAAAACCGTACAAATAATACATAATTATCAAAACGAAATTCACAGCAAACATTCGGCCAGGGTATGATTTATTATATCTACTGTATTTTGTTGTACCAATATCAGACTATTTTAATATTTGTCCGTGACAAACAAGAATAAAAAAGAATATTATGAACCAGTTGAAATTCATATTACTGTGTAATGACGTTTCAAAAATCGAGCATCTATTTCCACTGTAAGGTAAAGTAAAACACACCAGAAACGTACTTTATAAGAAATTAGGATAATATTAGAATTAAAAGGCAAAAAGTGTTAATTTGAATTTCCATATATATTATATATATATATACTTATTCTACAAAGCCTCCCAAGAGCCAGGGAGGTTTTGTGAGAATCTTTTTAATATTATTTTATTATATATCCCAAAGATATACTACTTTCAAAACTGTTTTAAAATGTACACGATTAATTATGTAAGTACCTACGTTTAAGTACATAAGTATTTTGATTACTTTTGAATCGAAGAATGTACCTTTAAGTACGTTATTTAAAAAATATTACAAGCAAAAGTACTCAGTATTGATAAATATCCGCAGCATCACGATGGTGTTATAGAACTTAAAATTTCAAAGATAGATAAAATTTAAAATCAATGAACAAAGGAAATATCATTAATATTTTTTGTCTTACATATTATAACTATATAGATAATATATAGTCTAATGAAAAAAGGGGTAATCAATGTGATGGTCTCATTGATTATTGCAGATGGCGGTATTGTATTTATGTACTCGTATTCCAACGCAAGGATTATCCCAGTTTCATTAGAACTAGATCATTAAATTATTAATTTACTTTTAGTAAAATTATTAATTATTAGATTATTTGACATAATTATAAACTATTGATGTTAAATTATTATAAGCTTGCGTTGTTGTATTTATGAAATTATAGCTTAGGGTTGAGAATATAATGATATAAAGTGCATTAGTGGTTTACTTTCTACGTCTGGGTGTCAATGTCATATTAAAAAGACATTTGCAGCATTTTTGTAAAATGTTTAGTTTATTTAGGAGCGTAGGCGCCTTACCAAAAATGTAATTCTAAAGCCCTAAACCAATAATTTAACCAAGGTTACATCTGCTGACCAGGATACTGAATATTATATCTACGATTATATCTAATAGTTCAATAAACGAGGATCAATCTGGACCTATCTCCAGCGACTAGCTACTTTTAACATCGACGAACGACGCTTTTCGGAAGCTAGATCCCGCATACAAATTTGAGCACCAGTCACAGCTATTTTTGAATGCTTTATGCATCAATATAATGAGAAAGTCGGGATGCAGGATGAAATTGCTTAAACGCTCATTTTGAGCTTAAGATAGTGGCTAAATTAATGCGGAATCGATGCAATTGCTAAAACGAATGAACGATGCTAAGCTATCATTATATATGAAGAAAGCGTAGACAAGTTAGACGCATTGAAATTGCAGCACCTTTAAAATTGGGTCAAATGGCATAATTGAAATCAAGAAAAAAAGAGAAACATAAAACATGCTATTTAATTTATGCGACAGAGAGCAATATAAAAAGCTGTGTCAAAGAAAATGTAACCTGACAAACGTATGTGCCTATATTTCGTGACGGGATGAATCCTTCAAAAGTACCTGGTGACGTGAGAGTGTCAGTGGGTTATGTAGTATTTTTAGTCACTAAAAACTCCATGGAGGCCGTCCTCAGCGCTATGTTAAGGACTCCGAGATCAACTTGGAAACACAATCGGAGGCCTCCGAGCGCGGTACTCATTCCGGACGCTGTCTGGAAAAACGATTACGCTCACCCCACATACTGACAGCCTTTTCGGAGT
The DNA here is from genome assembly GCA_018251515.1 of Cecropterus confusis. NCBI lineage: Eukaryota > Metazoa > Arthropoda > Insecta > Lepidoptera > Hesperiidae > Cecropterus > Cecropterus confusis. The sequence continues at coordinate 7,767 of DWTU01003415.1, forward strand.
CACTAGTGATGAAAACTCCCACTCGTGTCACTCAGAGCAATTAATAATAGTTCATAAACAGATACATTTTTCTTGGTCGCACTGTTACCACTTGTAAGCTTTGTGATGTGGGTATAATAGGTCACTATCATGATCTATTTACTCTTTGTCTATCCTATTACCTTCTACTTGCGAACTAATGACGAAATTCGTGTTTCCAAATACATTGCTACGTTTTCATGTCACACAGCTACGTTTATGTTTAAAAGTCTACAACGTACAATTAAAAACTAACATGCTCGTTGGATAATGTCTTATATATTTTTTTACTAATTTAAGAAATTGCTCTCTGTCTCATTCACTTGTAAGTGAGATGCAAATTGCATTTTGCATGCGATACTATGGAAGAAATTCTCTTTTAACACGTTTTTTTGGGCCTTTTTCATATGACGTATCTATCCTTCTTACATATATAATCAAACCTTAACGTGGCTAGTCTGATGAGGACGATAATGGTCACCGTGGTTCAATCGTATAGAGTAGGTACTGTTTGCACAAAAGAAAAAAACATTCAAAAATCGTTATGCTCAAGAATATAGTAATATGTTTCTAAAATATGAACCTCTTTAGTCAATGATTTATTATGTGCTTATAAAGTTGGATAACAATAGTAAAGAATTATTGAATTAATTATTATCTCAGGTTATTATAATTAATGAGTAGTTGGTTTCATTAGCTTGTCGAAAATTTTATAAGTAAACTCAAAAATGTAACTAATATTTTAGATTCAAATGTTATTGCATTTTTTTGGGTTTGTTACACTTTACTCAACATGTTTAGCAAAAGACATAGGTCTGCTTAGAATTAGTAATTTATAATATAGCTAATATTAGATCACGGTATATTATTAAAAATATTTATAAACGAAATTAATAAACTAAAATAATTATTTGGAATTTATAATAAAGTTAAATAGTGAAGTTATGTGTTTAAATTTCGCGCTATACAAATCAAGTACATAATCAGTGTAATCACATCATCAATGTAATGGTAATGTTTAGAAACTGTAGGTATATTGATTCTGTATGTACTTACCTATATTTACTCAAATGATGTAATTATTGCTTCAACAAAATAAAGCAAATTTAAATAATTTGAATTTATTATTTTTACCTATCCTGTAATTAAATTGGCCTATAAATATCGGTGGTAATTACCACCAATGCACACATTTAATAAATAATGTATTAAATGTTTGGAATGTGGAGGGGACGCATATTTGATAATGTGATTAAATAAATAATAGTTTAAAAACTAAAAAATACACGCTTTTACAACTAGCTGAACTAAAAGATCAAAAATAATTCTCTATGAGTTACAAGAAATAGATCGATTAGAAACAAACTATTTATCGTAATAAAGCGTGGGGTGTTTTTGGTATATTCTTCACTTTCGCTTTCAGCGCTTTCATGTAAAAATTATGTCAATCATGATAACTAGTCCAGTGATTGGTAATTCAAAACCAATTGTGGCGGAAGGTCTCAATTATTACAGGAGCAGTGGTAATCCAATAGTCAATTGGGGCGAGCGGGACGCATCTGAAATTCAATCGAAACCGAACTATTACTGTTCCGATTTCAATACAGATTCCGGTATTGTTAAGTATCCGATGGTTAGTTATGCAGGTTTGAATATCGACTTTTGAGCTCTGTGATGGATTATTGAGTTGTTTGTGAAATAACATACGTATTGTTAATTTGTGGAAATAACATGACCCTCAGAAGTATTTAGGCAATAATGTTCATATGATGTTTATGAACATTTACGATCAGACATATGTATCTAGATAGCGATTAAGAGTCGTTTTTTTAAATATGAAAGCAGCAAAAGATTATGCAGTCAACGCTACGATTATGGTTACTGCCGCCCATGGAAATCTGAAATCACCTTAATATAAAATTGGAGTGTTACCTGAGGTAGACTAGAGATGCGTTCCTTGCTACTATTAGGCAGAAACAGGTGTGGCGGGAGTGCCACCGGAATCGAAACACTTAGGGCTCTAAAAATTTTTAAAAGTACTTAATAGACTCTACAGAAATATATAAGAATTAGGAAATTAGTGGTGTTAAAATTTCTAAATAACAATTGTCTCAGAACATTATCGTAAGAGATAGTAAATCTTGGGTTTTACCGGTAAATCTTAGAATTTACCGTAGTTGAGGCTTATACAGTAACATGTAGATTAGTTTGTTTATATGTTACCACAATATTACCACGCCTCACATTGAATAAATATGCATAGTTTTATTCACACGGACCACATTTTTGACGATACTAACCAATAGCTACAAAGGACACCGGGCATGTAAAATGTAGGCTTGCCCGAAAAATTAGGCTTCCTGTGCCCTTAGTTATTATATTATGTTACCTTAAAACAATGATCTATACATATAAATAAAATTTAAGTGTCTAATTGTAATATGAAAAATATAGCTTTTTACCAAACGCATATGGAAGTAAACACGATACTGATAACAAAGCATCAATCACTAAAATTTTTGTCTGTTTGTCTGTTTGTTCTATGTAAGCGCTGAAACCGTTCGACCGATTTTGACGGGACTTTCACTGTTTAATAGCTGATATTATAAGGCGTAACTTAGGCTACCTCTATTTTAGAAAATGTAGTTGGTTTCAGACA
>DWTU01003416.1:0-10442 GCA_018251515.1 Cecropterus confusis
AAGTTATAAGAGTTAAAGATAGCAAAAAGCTTAAGGATAACACTGAAGAACAGAAATATAGTTAGAGCTGTAGATAATGGGATTTGACAAGATTTTTGAAGGAATATAGGGATTGGGCATGATGAATAGATACAGGAAGGGGGAATAGATACATTTATCTTTTTAAAAGTGAAGTAATAAATGAGTAATAAGCATCTGTCTACCTCGTAGTTAGTCATATCTTTCGCACGAAAACATTTGTAATCAACCCCACAAATGAATAGAATTCCACTTAATATCTAGAAAAATCGCAACACTTCACACTTTAGGTCTACCCTACCACACCTTTTTAACATAGCTCTAAACACTCCTATTTCAAGGCTTAAATATGTGTAACATGCATCGCTAAATGCTATGATGATATACTAATAGATTCTAAATATGCTCTAGTTCTAATTAAAGAGTACAGGATTTTGTGTCATTATTAAAACTCGAAAAACATCATTGTTATCGCTTTATTTATTAAAATGCCTCGTTATAAATAGAACATTTAACTTACACAAGAACAATACTCTCATAACAGTCGAAAACATTCTTGTCATTAACATTATGATATTAGGTCGTACTTTAAACTTTATAAATAGGAATACTTAACAAATACTCATCATTCAACAGTTGTACCGACAACGAAAAACACGGTAAAATAATAATTCACTAATAAGTACTGCGTAAGGTTCTCAAAGTTTAAAAGTTCAGCAATTTTACCGCCATTTTTCGCAATCAGCTGACTAAATTGTCTTAAAATCAGGACAGTCTTATGTAATCAGAAAGAATAAGTAATTCTATGTTTGAAAATGTTTTACCATTATCGCCTAGGTTTTTAAGTTTAAGATTAACACTGCAGTATATATTAAGAGCATTACATCGAAGTTATTTACAGCAGACACCGCGGGGCGTTTGTTGTCTTACGTAAGGAATGTTAACGCGGTTCTTAATTTGCAGTCTAAAATATTAAAGCATCGAAATAATCCCAATCCCTTACACTGTTACTGCGATTAATGGTACGTAACTACGTATCCAATACTGATGAAGATTAATTTAATAGAGAGAAAATTTATGATCTTATAATCTCAGAGAAAATAATGAAATTCAGACATTTTGAATAAACTGTAGAAATTTGACAAAAGTGAAAATGTTGACGTTGCTTCTATGGCGCAGAACTATCTGTTTAAAAAAATTAAATCGTGACACCACAACATGAATTTAGAGAGATTTTTCAACATAATGTTGATTGCCCAAGCCCGGAATGTGAAACGAAGCTAACTTTAAGGCCACACCGATTGAGATTGCCATATTGAATGTTAGATAAACGGCCAGTGTTTCTAAAAATTTTCACTCGAACCAACAAAGGAACGAATGACTTTTGAACCCAATTAATTTTATTTATGAAGTTAAACGAATCATTTCATTCATTCGCTCCTTTGAACGAACGATCGAAACGTAAACATCGCCATCTAACGACAGTTGTTAAAATAAACGACAGTTGTTTAAATAAAATTCGATTTAGCGCCAGAGATTCCGTTTTAAACGTAGTCGATGTTCCCGGGCGTGGGCAGGAAGCAAGCGTAGCAACCGCCGGCTGGGTGGCCGGCGAGCGATACTCAGACCGACTTAGCCTTCGCGCGGCTGCCTGGCTGGCTGACCAGCATCACGCCCATGTTCATGCCGATGTTACCCCATTTGAGCGACTCGCTAATCTGTAACAAGGGAAATTAGAGATCAGCATTTCGTAATACACAACTTTCTAATAAGTTTTAGTTATAACCTAGCAACGAATGTATTTTTTGCTATATTTTATAATATAAACGTAACTATTGCGAACTAGCAAGTTAATTTAATTTCATGAAAAAAAATAGAGCTTTACCGTCACAAGCAGACCTTTCAATAAAAAATATTACAAAAGAAATAAATAATAGTTTAATGTGTAAAACAAAAAAATATAACCCGGATCTAATTTTTGTAGATAACCTAAATTTTTCTTTGTTCAATAAAATAAATATTATTAGGGCCGTTACTCAAATATTAGATAAAATTATATCTACTTAACAAATTTTATCTTTACTTGTTTTTGTTGTGTCACTATTAACCCGATTAATTTTACAAGGAATATTAATTTTTAACAAGTATTAATCTTTTATTACCTGAAAATATTATCTACTATCAAAGCTATTATAGAAATTCTTCCGCAAAACAAAGATGATGATAAAATATCATTCTAAGTACCATTGACTAGATGAAACTGGTTACAAAATAGGAAATGATAAGCGTTTTTATTCAAGGTAAATGGCACAATTTATCATTTTTGTTACTTACCAGTAAGGTTAATAACAAATACGCAATACAAATAAATAAATACTTGTTTAAGCCATATATACATATGAATATTATATTGTAATCACTCATGTTAGAACAATGAGTACACAAAAGTTTGAGAAACATCGACAATTTTCTGTGACCACATATAAAATATTGGATAAATTTAAAACTGTTTCTACCGCATCGCACAAAAACATTTAGTCGAAATTTTAAATTTCTTTATAATTGACTGGAAGAAGCGAAAGGTTTAAGATTATATGGGTATTCTGGAAATATTTAATAAAAACCCTTCCTTAACAGAGATCCGGTCATCAGTGAAATAATTAACAATTTAAATGCACAATCGAAACACTGGCATTCCTGAGTGAGTCGCGGTTGGGCGCTTGTAAAAAGAGAAATCGCGTTAACACCAAACGTATTGACTTCCAATTGACTTAAGTTCTCCTTGGGTGAATTGCTTTGTTCGTAACAAGAAGAACACAATAAGCTTTTGTCACCAATGTACTTCCTGGCGAATAAAATTCATTAATTTATTGATAACGACGTCGTTTAGAATGTAGTTAGTTTTTTTTTTGTTTGATGAATTTCTTCTTCAAAACATTCAACTTTAAAAAATTTAATTACTAATGTGTAATCGATGCACTTAATTAAGTGTATTTACTTTTCAAGAACTTTATTTCTTTGATTTGTTGCCTCCATAAATTATCTTAACTACCATAAAGTGGAAATCAGATGGTGTAATGCATATGAAGTTTGATTTAAAATACTGTAATTTGTTAGTTAATTAACAAGGAAACTTAAATTAGACTTAAATACACTGAATATTTAATTATTATTTGTGACATATGTGTCATGTATTTTTCGCGGTACTTCTTTAAACTTTGTCTATTATCATTTGTAGCAACTATAATTGTTTGAAACTTGATAGCAATTAACCTAAATTTATTAATTGTCATTGTGCGTCCGCGTCCAAAGTGTAATCAGCCTTTTTAAATATAATTTACCTTCATTATATTGAGCTTATGCAAATATAAGATAACGTTAATGACGAGACAGTTATAAATATCAATTTGTTTAGAGTTATTCCAGAAGGTCGGAACCTTTGAACGAGGTTTTAAAAGATATACCCAAAATACTACTTTATCATTTTGTATTAATACTTGGTATTACATCAGTTTTTATACACGGCCAATGTGTCGTTTTATCTGCGTGGAATATTTTAGTAATGCACAACTGTACAAACAAAATCATTATTCCACATATGACTAATTGTTTTACCTAGAGACATTACCCAATGGAAAATATTTATGGGTGTAAAAATATTTAGAAATAAAATAACCTTACACAGGTTTCCTTTATCAGTTTAAATTATAAAGCCTTGTTACTTAGAAGGCACAATGTTACGTTAAATTAAAAATCACATGAAAATAACATCGCATTTAAATTCACGTGAGTTACGAGACTTAGTGACTCGTAATTCCACACAATTGTGGAATCGTGAACGTTAAAAATTAAAACCTACCAGACAATCGGTGTGATTGACCGAGACTTTATAATTAACTTGCAATGTTGTGTTTACGAGTGGAAAATTTGATTGCGATAATGACTGAGCAAGGACACACATTGATGATAAAAATTATGGTAATAAAAACTGCTCCATCGCATTATCAAATTGAGAAACGCCGATGTATTATATCGACCACGGCGCTTATAATTAAGCAATTTACAATCTTAAATCCTACCGAATCTATCTGTCCATCGAATACAATCAATAATTGAATTTATCATCAATGAAATATAATCCTACTGATTATCTCTTAAATTGTGTTAAACACACCCACACCGTTTTAAAAATTAACATGTAAACAACCATTACCGATTTTGTAAACATCGACTAACTTGGATATATACCTAAATTATGTATTATATTCTACTGTTATATCAAAACAAGAAAACCTAGATTCACATGACACTCCAAACACGAGGCGTTCACTCAACACAAAAAATAAAAATTAGTGCATGTATAATGATATAAGAAAACACAGAAGGGGGCACATTGAATTCCGGTACAACATCACCGTTTAAAATTAAAACCTCACCGGTATCTAGGAAGTTGCCAGCTGTATGTGTCCAAAGCGCCTCAACGATAACCATCAAAAGATGATAATCATAGGTGTTTTCGACGTCGTTAAGCTGATCTGTAACAAAATTGCTACGTTGTGCGATCTCTGTTTGTCTTTCTCAGTTCTTCGATCCCATGGTGATGCCACATGCAACTTACACCTCGGCAGTGAATCTTCGTCTCGATGTACCCAGTTCAATGTTTCCGAAAGTTGTAATGGTGGAAAGGCTCCATAGCAAAAGTTCACATGGATATCGACTTCACATACATTGCCAAAAAACACAATAAGCTTAATGTAAAGCAATTAAAGAAGGTTTATGGTATGGAAATGAATAAAATTAAAAAAAAAAATAACTGTCTTTACAAATTTTACAATAAACCGACGCTGCTTCGAAAAAAATACAATTATTAAATGTTTAAAATTATATTTTATCTAGTAAAGTAATTATTACGTTGTGATAGGAAGCAAACAACTCTATTTTTTACTCACGTTCAGCATTTTTTACTTGCAATAATACAATAAAAATAAAAGATAAACATCGTGATAACTAGTCATTGAGTTATAAAAACGTCTCGCTATTGCTCATAAAAATGCTATAACAGAAAGCAAAAAATATTGAACAAAAATTGTAAGTTTATTGTAAGGACAGCTTTTGTACCCTTTACATGGACGATGGACATGCATTACCCTAATCAAAACACGTTCTAGAACCAAAAATAAAAGAAACAAAAAACGGTAAACGTAATTAGCGAATATAAACATCGTGCATAACGAACCGGTTTGAGCGCGATACGGGAATTACTCACTCGTATTTATTAAGGGTTCTAGAATTTTCTCACTTATAAATTTCAATAAAACGCTAAAATCGTACCTGTCTCATTCGAGCTTCCTGCGGCGTCTCCCCGTATCGGCACCAGTGGACGAAATGCAGTGTATTGTGCCAGTTTCTCTCGAATCTGGATTTAGTTGCCATGTCGAGCTGCAATCAGTAGAAGCTCCTTAGTAGCCGTTCCACTGTTCAGTATCCGATTAATGAAAGCCCCGGTGAGGCTATCTGAAATGAGAGGTTTCCAATTCTGACGTGGGTGACCTACACAGAAAATACTTCGAAGACGGACAGATAATAAAAAGTTGAAGAAACCTTTTAAGGTCGATAAGTAGTTTTAGTTAGAAAAATGGTAATAGAGTTCTAAATGATATAAATATAAAACGATATTAAAGGGCGAATGGTATTTCCATGAATTGGAAAATAAAATACAGATAATTGACGCACATTTGCATGTAGTAACGGGGACAACACTAATTTCTATTAATATAGAGGCCGCGTTAAATCAACCTTAACTTTCTGAAGCTACGTATTTCAATGAACGTTGAACATTTAAGAAATATATACAAATGTATCTAGGTTAAGAATTCTCTCACACGTATTACAAATCTTACGTTGCTGAACAGTAATGCAACGTCTCGTGATTAGATTTACATTGCATCGTCACTGAAGGCCGACAGCGTTATGTCATTCTATTTTAAACTGTTGTAACGCGCTTGATAAATTATCTCCTAGGTAATTCTTTACAACCAGTCAATCAACTCTGACGATTTCTAACGTGTAAGTACGTAATCAGTGTACTTCCTACGATAATGATTGATTTACGCAGATGATGGCGAAAGTCGAAAGATTTGAATAATTTCTATAGGATTGGAGGAGAATTGGAAACTTTTCATGTGTTCGAATGTTTTGTACCTTTGCTCTGATGTCTTTTTCACTGTTGGGAGTCTCCTGTTTGTCGTCTACGTTGTTGATGCGTATGACCGAGTCTTTCTTCCAGAAGGCACCCAAGGTAGTCTTGATAATGCGTTTGCGAACACCCTTTTGTTGCACCGTGTATACCTCTATCTGTTCCGGGTTCTTTGTTTTTTCTGTCGGGCAATAAGAGAATTGTTGTTATTGAAAGAAGCAGCAAATCATCATATCACTTCTAAGTGTTTTATGATATGTAGATAATGCATTTCTGAGAATGTTATCTATATCTTAAATAGATAAAGATATCATAAATCTTTAATTTTGTAATCAAAAAATGAATATGGATACAAACATTTAAATCGGTCACAATTTCCAAAAAGTAATTACTAAAATTACAAATATAAAATTATATTTGTTATATTTCTTATTTTACTCCTCGCCGCTTCGATATAAATTTAACGCTACAATTACAGTTATAAAACCTTGGCTTTTGTAATAATCGATGTATTAATTTTAGAACCCGACTCTTGACTGTTTTTAAATACTGACCGGTTTATAAAAACATTGTAATCAATTTGGAATTCTTAGCCTGTTCTCATTAAGGCGCGAACGAGCCTGCAGCCGCGTACTCAGACATGAATTATTTACAAATCTCATTGTGAACCGCCTCGATGAGACGGTCGCAACCACGCTAAGCGATGCCAAAGTTATTTAGTAGTGCAACACGCCGTGTCCACGCCGGACATTATCATCGTTTCAACACCACTTACGACACTTCTAGACTTGTGATTACACAAATTAAAAATACACTCACCTTTACCCTTCTTCCACATGGCAATGGCGTACATATGGTAGTCCGGAGACAGTGTGGAGTCTGGCGGTAGCGGGTCCTCCGCTCTGACTTCCAACACGAATCCGGACTCGAGCACGGCGCAAAGGATGTTCTGTTCATCGTGTTTGAACCACTTGGTCTCGCGTAGTTTATGAATGGCAACCGAACTGCCGAATCTTTGCTTCTTCGGCGCGAACAATGCCTGAGCCTGACTCCCGAAGCGAGACAGGAGCCCCTTCACCGTCGGTGGCGGCGCGAGGCTCTTCTCCGGGGGCTTGATCTGCTGGAAACTCCGGCAGGTCACGAACCTGGCTTCCATTGAACCCTGTCCTCTTGTATTCGCAAGACAATCCCACCACCTACACTGAATTAGTTAGCGAGTGAGTGTTGGGTCGGTATGGCGCTTGGGTTACTCTCACTAGCGAGAAATCGCAACACAAGGAGCACTTTCACAATTTGGTGCGCGTGGGTTCGCGGTTAACGGAGCACACGACTACACGACGGCGTTGGAACGATAGACGCGGCGCGCGTGGCCGCCGGTACATTTATACGAGCGCGGCGCGGGGAGCGTGCGCGCGGGCGGGGGGCCGCCCCACCGCGCGCCTGACCTCTCTAGTGAGGACACTGTGCGTTATCGCACGTATCGAGTTCTGGGACTCGATTAATAGAACGTAGTAAATTAATGTAGCTCCTCCAAGGACTTTATTTCCCATTACGCAGATGTTATGAATATGGAAAAATAAAATTATTTCAATGATAATAATATAAGGTAACTAAAGTAATTCGGAGTGACAAGTACTTGTGTCTCGACTAAATGTGAAGGCAATATTTTTTAGGCCCGTCTTGCATTACGAGCTTAATCTACAATAGTGCGTGCAATAATGCCATTAAATTCAACAACAGAGTCCAAGTCTGTACCTTTTAGTGCGTTATTCCGTTTCTAGTGTGATGACACTTCTACCGATCATTTCATTAGGTCTCCACTGCATTATTTTATCAGCACTCGCCGAAGAAACTGATTCACGCACAACAGTTGAAGACTTTCCTTATGGCATTATTATTATATATGGCAGTCGACACTCTTGCGCGACATTTTCACCTAATAGTTAGGTTAACGAAACATTCGGTTCTTATAAACGAGTTCATCAGTTTGTTTCGACGTTGCAAATATAAATGGCCAAATACGACCGCTATTACGTTAACAGATAACGGTTTTCCATATTTTGGATCAAAAGACAAGTTTCGCTTCATGTCATTACAATTAGCGTCTTGAAATTATGCATAATTTTAGAGGAAAAAACCAAGGTTATTCGTGGGCGGATATAACTATCCGCTCACGAATAACCTTGGTTTTTTTCCTAACTTTTGGTCACAAGCTAACGCTTATAAACCTAAATTATATCGATATCGGTAAAACCGCGTCCGTGCCGATGCACCGAGTGACCTCACTCGTCTCGCTCCCCGCGTCACGCCGGCGCCAACAGGCAGGTATGTCCTCTACTCCGGCGATCCGCGATCCGCTCGCTGGCGACTCGCTCGCTTCACGTACGCAGCTCCGAGCAATTGGTTCGAAACCTGTTCAGATTGCGAGTTAACACTCATTATTGACGCTATTTTTTACGTTTTCAGCGTATGTTCCATGAATAAAATGGTGTGTATCTCACCTACACGAGTTCGTAGACATCTCGTCACGTTTTTTAACAAAACCTTAAAGACTATTAGTAAGTTGAATGAGTATTCATAATGCTCGTAAAACGTATTCACATCAAAAAGTTTTTATCGATACCGGCTTTTAACGGCTCTCGATTTTGACAGCGATGTATTGATCTTGCGTACGAGGATATGCAGGAATTCCATTTTGAATGTTATAGTACACAATTATAATCTTAAAGTTATCTATAAAAGTAGGAGATAGTGTAGATACCTAATAACATTTTGATAATCCATATTATTATATAAGCTTATAAAAAATGTTCGCACCAAGAAGTAGGTATATTTTCTATTACACGAGGTTGTAGCTTAAGTAGGTACATAGGTACTTACATATTGAATGATTCAGAGTTTCTCATATTTTTATACGAAGAAAAAAGTGTTCACATTTTTACAAAACTTAACATATAACAAGCTCTTTATGGTACGAGACTTTCATTCGTCCCGTACTTCATAGACATTCCGTAAATTATAGAGTTTTCGTCGTAACATTTTTAAAAAGCAGTTAGCTTAAAAGCTTGACAGTGAAATACCACGTATATGCTCCTCATTTGATCATTCCAACGGGTGGTTTTTAAATGTTTATTCCGGCACCCCATATATCATATTGGAATTCAGTTACGTATATGACCGCCTGCAAATAAACGTATTTTTGTAAGAACTCTCAAGTAGGGATTGTTGCGTAAAGATGTAAATGCCGTGATCAAGTGTCACCCTGCTCGGCGTGGATCTTCTCTCAGAATAAGAATGTGAGCTTTGGTCCACCAGTTTCCATTTACGGATTCGTGAACGTCACACGTGAACTCTCAGATATGTAGATTTATCCAAGGAGGTTTTCCTTCACCGGTAAAACCGTCACGATTAATTAATTTTTAATGTTAGTGCGCAGGTCTTTATAAACTTAATACTTGTATGTATGACCACATTACTATCATGATTCACATGTTTTTTCTGTACCTCGTTGGTACTTCGTACTTCGAATTTAAGAGGTGATGTCAATTGTAAACCAGTTTTGATTTATACTTACATTTAACCGTATGCCCCTTTAGGAACGAAATACATTTATTTTTAGGACAGATTCTTTCAATCCATCAATGTGCGTTTGTGAGCTGTTGCATTTTGTATATTTTTTATGTGTACCTAGGGCTGCCATCGTTTTTATTTCAAACGCCGAATTAACTGATAGGAATGAATGTAAATTGGATAAAACGAGCGTTTTTACTAGATAGATTCTCCTGGAAAGTTTTTTTTGCAACCAAAGTATCGTTTACATTTATTTTCTTCAACGCTTGATTCTCATTATATAAAGGGGTAATGCATATTTCAATATCTTTTAATAGTAATTGTATACAAATAAGTAAACAAAAACTAGTAACACATTAAAACAAAATACCCAACTGCTTTAAAGATTTTTAATTTTTCACTATTTTTCATTTCATTGATTCATAACGATATATTTTATTTAACGTTTAAAAGTATAATATACAAATAATTAGAATGGTCTTTTCACTTGCTTTCATTTAATACCCATATTGATGACTATAAAAATAGTCGCCCCTCCGCCCCCCTTTTCCTCCTTTTGCAGGGGCTATTTTGTAAATAAATACTAGATGAAAACCCGGCTTCGCTCGGTTGTAATGTGTCTCATACATAATCTTTTACAAAATGTAGGTAGATATTT
>DWTU01003417.1:0-10440 GCA_018251515.1 Cecropterus confusis
GAGACACTTTTCTCTTACTCCACTTTTTTTCTTTGAAACGATTTGTTTCTTTTTATTTCAAACTATTTCTGCCTAATAACAACAGGGTTAAGCGCTGCTTTGTTTTGATCCGAAGGTTGTGGTATGAGAGAAATTTATCTGAGGCGTTTCAACTTGTGGTCTTATGTCTTGTAGTGGGTCTTGAATAACATTACTTCCTCTCTTCCCGTGGATGTCGTAGAAGGCGACTAAGGGACAAAAAGCAGAATATGGGCTGAAGCGTTTTCCTGTGTATCATCAACACCGATTGCGGTCACCAATACGCATACCATACGCGGTGACTTATCTTATCTATTCGCGCTGACCGTTTTTTGCTTGACGCTGAAACACATCAGCGTTAATCGTTGCAAATATATGTGACTGGTCATATAAGGCCACTAAGTTTCACCGCATATACAATTTGAAAACAGTTACACGAGAGCATTACAATATTTAATTATTATATAGATACACAATAATTTAGGTTTTACACGCACTGATTTATATTTTAATGCTCACAAAAAAGGAGGTTATAATTAATCTTAAGTGCAAAGGTACTGCTTATTCCCAATGAAATATTTTCCAGCTTACTAGATATCAACCTCTGGTAAGCTGGAAGTTATTTTATTGTTAATGTTGTGTTGTTATTATTCAAATAATACTTAGAAACTGCGTGCACTTTAATAAGGTACTTATGTAAAAGGATAATAAAAATGTCGCAATATCTTATTCAGGAAAATTGAGTTAACAATTATTTAAATTACTTAAAATTTTCTTTTGTTTCAGTGAAACCTACGAGATGTAGAAGATACATACTAATATTTTATAACGGTTAGCAGCCGCTGTGCAGATGCAAGATGTATTTTATATAAAAATTATTTGATTTCAATGTAAGTACTAAATTATTTTGATAAAGTTTAAAGACACTCACTCGCTTAAGAAATAACCATAGTATATTATATTCTATAAAATTTGTGTGTAATAAATAAAAAATATCTCATTATTGTATATAAAAGTGTCATTATAGGGCTTTTGGTAAATGCATTATAATTGTTTTTAGTCAAATAAATACAAACATATACACAGATAGTATATTCATATATACCTCATATTCAAAGCATTCGGATATTGATATGAGGTAAAACATGATATTTAAATTGTAATGAAGTCTTTCAACATAATATAAATGTGAAATATCATCTTGATTTACTTGTAGCACAATTTTTAAGCACAACGTTGATAAATTTTACTTCAGAACATTTTAATGTTTTTACTAAAGGCCTATGTAATAAAAACCTATAACTAATCGATTGTCCTGGAATTTTCTTGTAGGATTCCCCTCTTGTGACTACCGTAAGTCGGTACTATGGTACTGTCTAGTCAAAATAATTTTTTGTAGTGTTGTTTGTATCATAATATTTTCCCATTTATTTAAATCTTTAATGGTGACTGAAATATGTTTAAACATAATAAAATCGTTTAGAGAAATAGAGGATTTTAGAAACCTTTTAATTTGTTATCAATCTTATCCACATCATATTAATTTTCTTAGAATTAAAAGTATTGGTGGAAACTATATTAAATGATTTTATATTACTAATGTATTTTGGTATATGATCGATTATATAAAGTTTTCATTCCTGTATGATATTAGCGGTAAAGTCTGATCTATGTAAACTTTCTGTGCATTTTTAGCTAATCAGCATTATACTTGTGATAGATTTGTATCTGCACTTTATGTTGTAGAATAAGGCGTGCTTAGTCATAAAAAAACGAGTTGCATTCGCCAACTTTCAGGTTGTGTGCTAAAAGTTAGTAAGTAGCCATTTGTTCATTGTGCGAAGTATTAAATTTTAAATAAATAAATGTAATTAATGTTGGTCTACGAATTTGTTGTAATGGATTGTTTGTCATGACAAATAAATGTCGAAAACTTATGAATCTCACTTAAAAGGAGTGTGATTATTTTAAGCAAATTTAAAAATTCCATTCTATAAGGGCTAGTTATCTTATATGCTTGATTTTGAATGAATATATGAGAAAAATTAAAATATACTAAATTATAATATATATGTAAATAGGTTTCTCTCTGCAGTAACGTAGGCATAGTATTAACTTTTATTGCGATACCAAGCATACAAGAAAACATTGTCTATTAATTTTATTATTTTTAAGAGTTGTGGTATAAAGGCTATTTGACAGGGGTGTCCATTCGTTTAATATCCTTATGCAATATTAGGAATAAGTGTTATATTGTTTTTATAAACAATTTATTTATTAACTTCTTAATATTGGTTAGGCTAATGATCTACCGAACCGAATACGGTCTATTAGCGGGTTATTCTGTATAATATGTTATTCTTTAGCTTATTATAAATATAGCAAGAATTTCTCGCACATATTTTTGACATTTTATGGCTTCTCTACATATTGTAAACGCAACAAAGCTTACTGATAATATCCCAAAAATAAACTATTTAGATGCATTTTGATGTTGCATTTCAATATACTTTTTGTTTAAACATACGTCGCACTTTTTCTAGGATCTTTAACATGCAATCCACGTACAAATAGTTTTTATTTTGACAGCCACTATTACTATTTTATATTATAGAATAATGTTAGGGTATATTTCATGTACACAAACATCTATCCTCATCCACTATATTTATGTGTAACCTGTATAATATCACCTGTTCTGAGTCCGAGCCACAACATATTGAAATTTTCTTATGAATTATAAATAGTATGTACTGTAGATTAGTAAGTATATTATGTCTAATCACTGTAACTAAAAGTGAATAACAAATACAAACTCGCTAATGGACCCGGCTCTATATGTGAGTTGTTTGTTCTACCAAAGTATAATTTCAAAAGTTATGATTTATTATTAACTGCATTAGTCTTCCTTTTTTTATCGTACTATTTTCTTTTTGTCTCTAAAACACAATCCCTACAACTGTATACTAGTCTAAAGGTTTGTTTTATTTAGAGTAACCCAACGAAATAGAAGATTTTGCAGCTGTATGATAAATAAATGTTCATAAGTGTTTTAATGGTCAAAAAATAATCTCTTTTTGTTGTTTAATATTGTACTTTTCACGTTGTAAATACATGTAATACTAAGTGACAAAGTGTATTATAAGAAATATAAATCAATGAGTGGTTTTATTTATTGATGGTTTGATCAGAGTTGCAGCAGCAAGTGCTACCTAAACAGCAAGAACTATTGCATGTATCCGGAGACCCATTTGATCTTTGAATGTTTTTATTTTGTCTCTTCTTGAACCACGTTCCCGTTGCTATGTCAGTTTGGCTTTTACATCCTTTCTTTCCAGTGCAACTAGTTGCTTGATCTGCGTATGTTGTGACCGCCTTGTCTGATGTATTTACTGTAGATTTGGTGTTACAGGCATAACACACATTTTTGTTCTTTTTCGTTAGATTATTATCGCTGCGATTTTTTTCTCTATTACAGCAACAGATTGTCGATTTTACCTCGTCAACTAACATGGGTGTTTCAGAAGGTTGTCCTGCCTTATTTTCACTCTGTGCGCTGCAGTAACATGGTCTACTGCAAATCGTTTCATAATGAAGTAATGTTTTTTCATGCTTAGGTATTTCTACTTGAACACCTGCGCAGTTATTGGATATCCAGGCGCTTCGTAAATGGGGATAAAAGTAGGGCAGTTCCGTTGTTGAAGTGCAGCTATCATTATGAAACTGTTTAAAATTGAGAAATTCCAAATAAGATATTGTTCAATAAAAGCGGAAATGTCATTTTATTTATAACTATTTGTAGATCACTTTACCTTTTGGATATAACCCTGACACTCTGAATTAACGTTAGCATAAGCTGGTACTTGTGAATTTCCGTAATGGTGCGGTACTGACGAAAAGGACTCTACCGTAGGATACCTGCATAAAAATAAGGCGCTCGTTTAAAAGGGGTAAAGCTCTATAGGACGACCCTGGGGCTATGAGTATTGAAAACGTTTGTTTTATATTTATAGATAAAGAGAAACAGATAAAAATGTAATCAGACCACAATTAAAGAGCTTAGTATAGAAAAAGTCCATTAGCCTTATCGATCAATTTTTGTAAATGTAATCTCAGAATGATTATTTCTTTTGTGAAATTTAAGTATGATAATTTTTAGTAGCAAGCTATATATTTAAGGAATGATGATCGGATGCGTTTTTTAATATCTAAAATTTAATAAAAACAGTTTTTCCTACAATTATATAATTAATAGTACATTCAGTCAAAATAAAGAGATCAGGAGTAACTAATACACAGGTATCAGCCTTACCCACCTTATACATTGTACAACTAAACTACTAAAATAGATGTTTGATTGAGGAAAAATGTTATTTACTAATAATAAAAAAAGTAAAATACGCACGGATTTATGATACTTCTCACAAACCAGGCTGTATTGTTGCCATTTGTCCAAACTGGTACACTATTATGAATAGTAGAATTCACGTTACAGGGTATCCACTGATCACGTCTATTGGCTGGCACAAAGTAGCATTGCACTCTACCATCTGGTAATGTCACTGATATAACATCACCTTCACCTATAACTTCCGGATATGGTGGCTCTACAAGTAATTAGAGAGTAATGAGATACGTGTGAAGAAATACCATTAGTGAATGGCTGAACAGATTTCCATAAAAAAATTCTAAGAACCATCGCCGGAAAACATGCTTTCTAAAATAACTGCAGTCATATCGGTTTTACCGATAAATGGATTAAGCTTTGTAAGGTTAGGTCTTAATGGTTTGAAGGGTTTTTTCAATGGTGTAGTTGATGTTAGGCTTAATAGTTATATCTTCACCGAGCTTGTAGCTAGCCTTTATAGGGTAGAATCGGAACTGAAAACTTAAAATTAGCTATGATTCTGAATTCCGGACGGAGGCACTTCTTCTAAATGAGAATTAGGGTGTCCCAGAGGCGCGCAGAATAGTCGCTAAAATGGAGGAGGATGCGATGAATTTGACAAAAGGGCTTTGAATGGCTAAGTAAACAACATTTGAACATTTAAACTTGAATCTACAAGGTAGCAATCAAGCAATGTATTACTGATTGCTACCCTGCAGAATCAAGTTGGATGGGATTTGGATTTCAAATGGTTACTAAGTCAGAAAAGGCAACTACTACAACTACATTTGTAATTCGAGGTGAGGTGAGAAAATATGCCTACATGAAATTCAAAATATAACCATCTCTTACGTATCTGATAAGAACATGTAGGATATTGATAATGTGCATTGTTCTGAAATCCCGTGTTCCAATATGGTTGATTATAATGCATATTGAATATGTTGGACTGGGTCTGTATTTCTCCACATTTTAATTGACCTTAAAATTAGATATCAGTGTAATCCATATTTTGAAATGTAATTATTATTGTTATATACCCATTTTACGGATTTCGAAAATTGGGTATGTTTATGTGACAAAACTGACATAATTTTTCTGTCAGCATGAAAACAAAATATTTTAATATTTACACATATTACAGATTATTAGACAAGATATTCTGAAGAACCTAATGAATATTTATTTATTATATCTATTTATCAAGTGATACCTCATATATAATAATTATTAAATCTGATGCATTTCAAAACCTTTTGTGGCTTAAAGGATGTCAATCCATTAATATCGAAGATTACTTCTGCGTGTCACAGAAGTAATCACACTTATTTGGGTCTTTTAACAGCATTGTAAAACATTGCTATGTTTTTTAAAGGCTGATCACATAGCTGTCCAATTGAGTTCTTGAGGTCGAAATGCATCTGTTCCCTATAAATAGAATATATTTTTTCTATCTGGTTATATTTAACATTAGATGGACATCAGTAAGCATTTATTGCTAAGAAAAAACAAACAAACATACAAATTATAGATAATGTTTTATATCTACTTTGAAGTATTTATAAATTAACAATTTGATAAACTTAATATATAAAAACAAAAATCATACATTATCAACTGAATACAGCATTTCTAATATGGAAATTAACAATAAATTCTGAGTTAGTTCTTTGCACACTGATAGCAAAAGGATCAGTTGGATGAAAAGTGAAGGCAACAAGTCTCCTTGCGCTAGCTGGCACGGTTTGTCCCAGGATACCTGCATATATCTTGAATTTCAGGAGGCCAGAATCTCGTGCATAAAATCTGTAACAAAATATTTAAAAATGTATAAATCTTGCCGATGCGGAATCATCCATCATTATAATCCATAAATGTTTCTTACCATGTACGGATATTTAAGAGAATAAAAGTATTTAGTCCATAGCCCAGCACAAGATCTACCAAAATTTGTAAACTTAGTAAACCGTATGAAGAATTCGAGTACATAATTTAAATGATTTTTGCAGGATGATTGTTAATTTTTAAGAAATCTTTAAAGATTAATTTCTAGTGCATACATAGATTTTAAAACCCATACCAATAAAAGACTTAATAAATAATTGTTCAATTTGTTTGTTCTTTACTTATAAATATATTCATCTTAGTACAGAAAATAATTACCTAATAGGATATTCTCCATAAACCTTAGGTCGTTCCATAACGGATACCCATTTATCATCATAGCTGAATAGTCCCAGGTCTAAATAAGGCGAACCGCTGTACGATTGAGCACTGATCGGCAACTGAGCCAATATTCTCTTGGTTGCTTCTGTACGACCTCCATATATTGCCCTAACTATTGTCTGCTTAAATCTTTGTTGAGTCAGTCTCGCGTATAGATTATTTGATGGCGAGCATGTAAACTGCGAATCGGCACAAAGCCTTGCATTCCTAAAACAATCGCAGTAATTTTCAAATAGCTGCAGCAAACCTTCTGAGGTATTTTCATAAACCTCTAATATTTTGCTCTCGCTTATGTTATAGATTACAAAAAAAGATGACTGTATGTTTGGCTCAGCTACTCTCAATGTCACCACTTCTTCACTTGCATATTTTATGAACAGATGATCTTCGTCCAATAACTGCATTTTCCACATGCGCAGACTTTTAAACATGTCAAAGTATTTGTAAAACTTCCTCAATTCGAGGGGGTCCCTCGTTTCGTCACTAATTTTTTTGGCTCTCTTGTATAGGAATACTAAAAGCCTGTGCTTCAGGCTATTGATTGTCTCTTCATGAAAAGGTCTTTCATTTCTAATTGGTGCAAAGACTGAACTTACAATAAAAGGATCATCATCATAACAAAATCTCCCAATTTTTCTAATTTCTATCAACATCCCATCGACAATTTGAAATAAATGAATGGTTTGATGTTGCACTGACAAGACAGCTAGAACTTCTTTATATAAATAAATTCCTTGATTATGAGAGAGGTAGATTTTATCTATTCGAAAGTGCTTGGTGTCACATAATTTCCCTTGGTGAAGGTCAACTAAGTGGAGTGAAAAATCTTCCAGTGCAGACCTGCAAAAAAATTCAATGAAACAAGATAAGTGTATATTGTAGGAGTCAATTTAATTCTTTCGTAATCAAAATGACTCCGACAATATACACGGAATCTCTTCAATTAGAAATTGCAGTCAAACACAACTTATTATAATCACAGACATATAAAATATAATGATATTATTCCAATAAGCAATGATATTATGGTATTACACATTTTATTCCAAAACAGCATTCATAGAATAATAAAAGTACAACAACCAATCAGAATTTGCATCAATTTATCAAATGAAATAAAATCCAACATACCTAATAGTTGGTGTAACTGCCTCATTGTTGCTATGAATGTGGTAGAAGTGTGGTCTCAAGTCTTCTGGGATATGAGCTGCGGAACCCACTATCACGTATCTGCCATCTTCTGTGAATAAACTGCATTCTCTATTCAGTTGCTGCTCCATATAAGGAAGTTGCCCTGGATTGCGTTCAGATCTGGCTACAAGCCTGTGCTGACACACATTCACTGTATGTTTTGGCTGTAAAGTTTATCCTATATGTTAAATTGTTTTACATAAAAGATTTATCTATCTATATCTATACATATAATAAAGCTGTATAAGAGTTCAATTCTGTACATTGCATAAAAACTAAAAAATAGCCTTTATACAAGGACTTCATCATCGAGGACAAGTGACACAAGCCAAAAACATTTTGAATTTCCTCTCTGTCTGTCTGTTGTGCGGCTTTAACTCAAAAGCTACTGGACGGATTTTGATGAAACTTTTTTGCTATAGAGCTATTAGCCCTCGGCAACATATAGGCTATAATATATTTTTCAATTTTTTGTTTGTATGTCTGCTGTCCGGCTTTCACGCAAAAACTAATGGACAGCCGCAAGCCTTGTTTTGTCAATGTCTCCTTAAAGTAACTTGAATACCGGGTTTAGAAATTAAAGCCAGCGCCATCTATTGACTACCTGCCAGTTATATAGTAGATTATATAGTAAAGAGACACTGATGTCGTAAACAAACACATTTTCTTGCGGTTTCGTTGCAAACGCTGGCTAAACCCTACGAGATAGATCATAATAATGTGTATTTTTCGTATATCTTTTAGCTATCGAACTTTTACACATTATTTAATTTGGCGCTACGAAGTTCGCCGGGTCAGCTAGTGTCATTACAAAAACATGTTATGTTACGTTTTTTGTTTTAACATTTTTAACAATGTTACTTTTTATTTTAAGTATAAGCAAGCTGTATTAAATCCCTGTGCGCGATATAAACGCATTACAACAAAACCACAGCCCGTGATGTTTGCATGAAACGAGATATTTACTGAGCCAACAATCTGATTTGCAGAAAGCGCTATACTACATTTTAGTCGGTGCGCTGCAGCTGCTGTAATATTCAACACTGAACGGTGTTATCTTTACATATAATAGAAATAAAAGGTCCGCGTGTCTATACATCAAATATATTTGCAAAGAAAATAGTTTTTAGGACTGAAAATAAATAATAACAGGAATTCCTATATTTTTTGGAACTTTCGACTGTTTGTCTGTATGTTTGATTATATTACAAAAAATAATCAATTTAATTTAAGGGCTTGAAAATATATTTATAGTTCGCATTAAAACCAAACCCGTTTTAATTTCATTAAAATAAATCTATCGTATGAAAAATTGACGTATAATTTGAGTTACATTTTGTTAAGGGAAGATTGAACCGAAATTAACAGATCAAATAAAGATATATACGGTGGCAGTTAAACATAGGAGCTTTTACAAAAGAGTGTCCAGTGAAACAAAAGGTAATAATAGAAACCTTTTGTGATTCGACTGCGATGGCCCCACCACAAGTATTGGTGCCTATAAGAAACATATTTATACGAGGAGACATAGCCCCCACATTAGCGTAACTAAAGCCGAGGTCCGTACCGCACAGGAGGTGCCCTTGGGTCAGCCGCAATTCCCATTTAACCGGAGGCGGATGGCCAGGACTCCAGCATTGGCTGGGTCCGCAACCGTCCCTCCCTCTAGCGAAGGAGGAAGGTTGAGAAATCCGGCAACGGGCACCAAAGCCTCCCCCCCCTCCAGCCCAGTCTTCTTGTCCCAGCTGAGCTCCAGGCACGCCACAAAAACCCGGTGAAACTGTAAAGGCCAATAGGGCCAACAGCAACTACACAATTGTTAAAAAAAAAGAGGAGACATACTCCTATGAGGCGTTCCAACTTAGTATTTAGAGGGAGTAACGAATCTGTGGTCGATGTGGTCTCATATCTTATCTGAACAGATGTCCATGGGGAGTGACTACTTATCGTCAAGCGGACTGCACGCTCGTTTACTATTTCGTATGAAAAATTCATACAGAAAGTACATGTTTCAAAACTCAACTGCACTTCTGACATAAAATCAGTATTTTTCCGCGTTACATTCACAAAAATGTCCTTCCTACAACCAGAACAAGCATCTTAGTTACTCCCAGATCCCAGTAACACCGCCCGGCACTCCAACTCGTGCAATATTCAACAGGGAGCCGTAAAATGTCATTTATAAAGCACCACGCAAACATACTACGACATGATTCCGATTAACTTTTGGCTACATACGGAACGATATTGTGCTTTTTGCACGTATTCTGCTTATTTGCGAATATTATTACGGAATAAAATCACGTTCCTCGTACGTTCGTACATTCTGATTTTGTTCGCAAAATACAATTTTTGGCAAACTTCCTTACACAGGGAGGGTAGTACACCCTAACCTAGATTTAACAAACTAGATACCAAATAAGAGTAAAAACGACATAACTACATATTTCCGTTTTATATTCGTAGAATCGTGTATTTTTTTTTATATATTTGATAGTAAGCATGCAGTCCACCTTTTCATAATATGGAAAGAGCGAACGAGCATGCAGACTATGTGATGGTAAGTGGCCCCTACCGCCCATGGACATCTCTAATCAACCCTAGATAAGATCTGAACT
>DWTU01003418.1:0-10439 GCA_018251515.1 Cecropterus confusis
GGATAGCAATACTTCTGAGGCCAACCATAGGTAAAACTCTGATTTTATCTGTGACTAGACGTGCCCCGCGGTTTGACCCGCTACTACATAAGATAAAGCCAAAAAAATAGATTATATAAACACAATTATATATTATAACAACAATTATAATTTCATATAATATAATTTCAACCGTGTAGAACTTTCATATAAAAGTTTTTACCCAAAAATTCCTCTCTTCCAAAAATCTGTTAGTGCTCCTCTACACTCCCTAAGGAATCTTCATACCAAATTTTAAGTTTCGGCTGAGCGTTGTCTGTTAGTCAGTCACTCACTCACTCAGTAACGGAAGAGTTTTATATATATTATATTGATTGATACCGGGTGCGCATGAGCGGCAGTGCTTACCATCAATTTAATTTTATACTCGTTTGCTACTTCTGTATATGCTTTATTTTATCACGCGATTAACCATTAAAATATGTTTACTTATTAATACGCTCAACATACGAGTATTAATACTATGTATGTACCTCAGGAGTGTACCTTGTATAATATGACTTCATATTTCAGTTCTAATGTGCTACATAGTGCCATACCAAGCCGCAGTCGTCGCTTTTATGGGCAATTGCTGTACAACATTAATAATCCTAGTGTTTCCCGCGACCATGGAACTGTGCATCCGGTATCCCAAAGACTATGGAAAGTACAACGTGTACCTCATAAAGGACATAATAATCATTGTACTAGGTCTTGCAGCTTGGTTCTTCGGAGTAGTGCTGTGTGGCAATCTACTATACATCCGTGTATTGACGGCTCAGTGTAATATAGTAACGAATTATTTTCGCTGAGTGTTTTATTAATATTTTGCCATGAACTATGGTTGATTGTGTGAAATAAAATGATTGTGTTTAGGAATTGTTTTGTTTATATTTACTACTTTACTACTTACTTTTGAGTAAAAAGGAGCATAAGTTTATACAGCACACATAAAACGACAAATCACATCAATACTCAGGCGCCCGTAGCCAATCGGGCCCCCTCTATTGCGAGCGGCTCTCGGCGCCCTCTAACATCCGCCGCCCTAATAGTTAAAGTCGGGTACTATAATATATTATGCCAATATGCATCTCGATACTTATTGTCTCTGTAAAATTGTCGGTCCGACCTAATGTAAATGGGCCCTTGGACAAACTTACTGCTTAAAAAATTTGTCGGAATGTCACTTCATGAGTAGCTCCACTGTTTCTAACTACGAAAAGTAACGTGATCTCAGATTTACAAAATAAAGTACGGTTTCTTTGTACAATGATTCTAATACTGTACGCAATATAACTACCGTGCTGTACCGTGGCTGACTGCTTACTACAAATCACCGGTAGGTATTATTCATATACGTAGTACCTTTTTAACCGATTTCTTATAATATTAAAGTAAAATGGAAAGGAAATAAATACTTCCAAAGAATTAACTATCATGAAAACATAACAGCAAAGCATTTTATAAAAAATATTATTCAATAAAAATATAATAATAATGATTATTACTTATGAACGAATGTTTATATTATCTTTGACGACGTTAAAATGCTGACAAGCAGCCAAGACAACTATCAAGAAGATTTACGGTTTTATCATGAACAATTTAATTTACATGTAATATTTCTTTAAATTTAAATGGAGTGTAAAGTTAAATCCAATGTTATCAAATTCACATATACTGTCAATGTTGATATTGCTGCAACTTAATCCTACAGAAGTGGGCAAAATATATTCTTCGTGAGTAAACGAATATGCAAACATAATAAAATTATAGTTAATATTTCCTACTTATTCATTACTCAAATATTTTTATAGGAAAAATCTACCTCTGTGGACATGGGAATGCGTGAACGAAAAGTGCGTGCCTACAAAAACGAAATCTACAGAAAGTGCGGTTTCGCTAACTACTTGCAATGTGTTGTGTGCATCCATACACCTGTGGCCTTTGCCGTCGGGGCCCCTGAGCCTCTCCACTGCCGCAGCGCCCGTTCGGTCTGATCTCTTCCAACTGCAAATAGTGTCCTTCCCATCACCACCCGTATTCGAACATTTACGCGACGCCTTTGATTTGTTTCGGGATGATTTACGCAAAATGGAAAAGGATGCGTTTGGTTTCGAAGAATGGCGCAGTGTTTTAGTACGAGTGACTATCAATAAGAATGGAAGTGTTGATCCCAGAATGCTTCTTAATACAGACGAGAGTTACACACTGTCAGTCCTTCCAAAGGGCAATTCTCTAACAGTAGATATTAAGTCTAATTCATTTTGTGGCGCTAGGCACGGATTAGAAACATTGTTGCAATTAGTCTGGTTCGATCAATACGTCGGTTGCTTGTTCATGATGGAGGCAGCCAGCGTTGAGGATGCCCCACGGTTTCGTCACCGAGGACTTTTACTGGATACAGCACGTAATTACTTTCCAGTTACTGCACTATTACGAACTATTGACGGCATGGCCGCGTGCAAGCTTAACACTTTTCACTGGCACGCCACGGATTCTGAAGCATTCCCTCTGTTATTGAGCAGCGTGCCGCAATTGGCTCAATATGGCGCGTACAGTTCAGAAGCTATTTATACTGCAAACGACGTGCGTTTGGTGGTACAGCGAGCGAGGTTGCGCGGCATACGTGTTCTGTTAGAGGTGGATGTGCTCTCTTACGTGGGTAGCACTTGGTACTGGCAATCGCATCCTGGGCTTGGGAAATTGATAAATTGCGTAAACAAACAACCTTGGAATGTGTACTACGCTGACCCTCCCTGCGGAGAGCTCAACCCGCGTAACTCTCACGTATTTGAAATTCTAGAAAGCGTGTATAGAGAAATACTCCAGCTCACGGGAGTCGACGACATTTTTCACATCGGCGGCGACTATATTTCAAATAAGTATTGTCTAGAACAGTTGAACACTTCAGAGCCAGTCGAAATTTGGCTGGACTTCATGCGCAAGGCCTTACAACGTCTTGAGTCTGCTAATGGAAAGTTGCCGGAGTTGACGTTGCTGTGGTCGTCGCATTTAAGCGAGCGCATAAAGTTGGATTTGAAAGAGTACGTTTCGAAAATCGGTCTACAAGTACGCAGCGTCGGTTGGGCTCAGAAGTATGTAACCGGCGTTCGTACAGTGATATCACATGAGGATGTGTGGGACTTGAACAGTGGTTTGGGCGCATGGCAGGAGGTCTCCGCCGGCGCGCCTTTTAATTCGTGGCAGCGACTATATGAGTATCGACCTTGGGCGCGAGGAACAGGGTGTATACAAGGAGGGGAGGCGATAGTGTGGTCATCTACGCTGAGTGCTGGTGGCTTAGACTCCCGCGTGTGGCCAAGAGCGGCTGCTATTGCAGAAAGGCTATGGTCTGATCGACCTGAGGGAGCAACTCGTTCTGTGCACGCTAGACTAGATATACAACGATCACGGCTCGTATCTCGGGGCATACGAGCATCACCTTTGTGGTCGATGTGGTGTTCTCACAATCCATATACATGTGATTAGTCTATTAGAAGACTTATTTTACTAAGGTAATTTATTGCATAATCATTAATAATGTTTTACTGATGACAATAAAAAACTTAAATGATGGTATATTTACCATAGTTCCTTGTTATATGTATCATATTTATTTAAAATCGCTTGTTGTGTATTTTCTAAAATTTAAAACCGGAAATGTAGCAGCCCTAAGTATTAGGAAACGGATGCTACGTACAATACAACAAAATCAGTTTCCGGCAAGCTTCGACTTAAGTTGCGTTCAGAAACTAGACATATTAAAAAAAAACATTGACAATAGTACTAATTTGTAAATAGTTCAATCGATTATTTTTTTTTATAGATAGACTTCAGCAGTTAACTCGTTATTAAATAGAAATGTATTTCTTTAACGAAGATTTACCTGTTTTTTGTTACAAAGAATATTAGATTTCTAAACGTAGTACGTTCCGATGCACGGACAATAAATTTGAATTATGTTCATCATAACTAAAATAAATTATTATTGAGTCATTTAAATAGAAAATTAAAATATTAGAATTGGTATTGTCTATATGCATATAGTTAAACATACAGTGAACTACGAAATGCCTATAGTGTCATCTAGCGGCACAAGTTGACAGTAAGTTCTTCAAAGAATTTATTTTCGTAACGGAGGATCACGTTTATTCTATAGTAGTCATAAAAAAAATACTTTGTATGTCAACTTACTGTTAAATTATTATTAGTAGAATGGTAAGTGGTCAGTGTTTTCTTTTTGTTAATATCAAGTGTAAGTGCTACACAGTATCTTAAGGTTAGCAGTTGTTTTTACTGACTTTCTTGATTTGAAAGTTGATTTGAAAAATGAGGCTTGGGTGCTCCTGTATCTCAAATAATGTTATGATGGATGGAATTCAATTCTATTGACACTTAGATTTTAGATTGGGGGAGTAGAGCTTAAGATTCTAAGTTCCCTCCCCTAAATCCGCCTACTAGAGGCAGGACCGGTGTTTTACATTAAGTTGGTTACGGATATTGTAATGCTATTTGTGGATTATTACAGATATACATGATAGTATCACTGGAAGGTGATAGAACTCTTTGTGGTTCGACTGCGGAAGCTCCACCGCCAAACCTATTTCTGCCTAATAATGCGCTGTTGTGTTCTGGTCTGAAGGGTGTGGTGAAGGAGACATATTTTTCCGAGACATTCCATCTTAATCCTCAAATGTGTGGCTAACCTTAGGTGAGACTTAGGCGGTAGTAGCCACTTCTCATCAGGTGGGCTTCATGCTCGTTTCCTACTTCCAAAATATTATATATATGTATGTATGTATGTATATATACTTTCACACATTAACACAGGCGCATCGGAATATATAAACATTGCTTATACATACAATAATTGTTGAAATACACCGTTAAATTATGATTACATGGGTTGTATAAATTATAACAGATCTTCATCAGGTTTGGTCTCTAGTTGGATGGGTAAGAACCAAAGGGTAAATGAACGTGTGCCTATATACTTCTTAAAAAGAAAATGCATTGGTCCCAGTTATAATTGGATACATTGTAAATAGCACTTAGATTGGAAATAGCCGACACATGTAGTCCTCTATCATAATTATGGTGGTGGGAAAGTATTCTCCTGGTAGCTCCTACTTGAGAGAAGAGACCTTTGCCCAATATTGGAACACAAATACGATTGCAGATGTTCTCTGTCGCAACTGCAGGGGAGGGAAACCAGACGCCCGGTTTTTGCCCGGTTGGTACTTGGTAGCATATTCTGTAAATGATGCGGCACGTATACAATGTAACGGTTTAAAAAAACTCTGACCATTATTCCCAAACACCCCATTATAAGTATAACTTCAAAAATATCAGTAAAGGCGTAATTCATAAAAACGAATAATTAATTGAGATACAAGATTGTTGCAGCCCTAGCAATTAGGAAAAGGATGTGATGAAATTATCTATTTGTCTATGACAAGAGTCTACAAAATGATTACAATGGGGAAAATATCCTTAAAATGCAACGAATGAACTTAGCTACAGTGTTTAAAAAGGTTTTAAATTAATATATGCCACAAAAGTTACTCATTTTAAAGCTACGCTTACCGATAACACGCAATTTAACGTATATTTGAATAGGGAACGGTCATTATATTAGAACAATTTTATTGTAAAAAAATATAAGATTGTCTATGTCCAACCAATGTGGCGCCTGGCGGCTGGCAGCGTCAAGTTATGGCGTTTTGTGAGAGACGTTCGTAAATAGTTTTTGTAGTTTAAAATAAATGTCAGTGAAGATTTTAATTATAATTTAATATGAGCAGATATTACGATTACGGTAACGCGATATCATGGTGAGTAAAATTTATTTATTACCACTGACATCCATATTGATAAAATTTGTGTACGTTTCCCATAAAATCGAAACTGTTTGTTTTTAAATTATTCCCGTATATTTATTTGGTATGATAAAAACAGAGCGTCTAATTTAGTTTAATTTCACTGAGGTAAATATTTACCGGTGTTTTTATTTTAATGATATTTGTTGTTACTTCCGCTAGGACAGTATCACCAGGCACCATGTCTTTTATGAAGTGGTTGTGATCTGCCACATTTTTACTAACAAATGTAATTATGTCGCCGATTCATTTTATTTATAAGGATAATCATTGCATTTTACAACGGCTATTGGTTTCAGAGAATTTTGTCATTAATAGTGTTATTTTTTATTTTGTATTATTTGTAACTAGCATTCTGAACACAGCTAATTTCAAGTATTTTATCTGCAATAAGCAAGTAAATTTATTTTTCGTTTACGATTGAAAATTGTTAAGCGAATAATGAGCACAGTGCAGTTACTCTGGTTTTAATTAATTTATTTTTCCTGAATTATTTTTACTTTTTTCAACAATTTAGTGTCTCATTAGGTACCTGCATTATTTAAAACGAATACTTGATTTTATACATTATTTAAAGCCAATTGTTTTTTGTTTAATCCTATCAAATATACCTCTACCCATCATCACTCTCTTGACCACTGAATATTTTTAATAAAGTGAATGAAATGAGTAGTGAAGCATATCTATTAAATTTTTATCTTTGTTAAACATTTTGCTTGAAATATTTCAAGGTAATGCAGTAACCAGTAGACTTGCTTTATAGTACCTAACATAGATAGTTTAAAAATATAATTTGTAAAAAAAAATCAAGGACCATGTAGACTTCAAACATGTTCACTGAGTTTTATTCCATTTAGTTAACTACTTGTTTCCAATGTTTGCATTCAAATGTTATAAAGTAATCCGGTAATTACAATACTCAGTTATGAGTGGTGGTCCCCTTTCCTGTGTTGATGTATTCTGAATAAATTATTCACAAGTTGTGTAATAATGAATATTTCAGTCACAGAAACTTATAGCTAATTATATTTTCTGGAAAATTTCCTGGACAGGACATACAACCTATTTCTCTTACTGCTCCTGTCGCCCCTTTCATTTTTCTGTTTTTATCAGTTAATGGAGGCTTATAATACACTTTTTTTCCCTAGCAATGCTCCTTCACAGCTGCAGTGGAATAATTTTTCCTCTATTAATCCAAAACGGACCGCCAACATTATTCCAAATCAAATTCTTCATAATACGGATCTATTTCGTGGTTTGTTAAGTTAACCAAAGCTGTAAGACATGTTTTAACCATTGTAGACAAATGGGTATTTAATTATTCAATTGCAGATGTATTCTTGTTCCCCCCTTCCTTACGGTCTACTCCAGTAACGGTAAGAGAAATAAGTTCGCGTCACGGTTAAATTGCGAAGTCGAAGAAATTTTCCAGAAATCCCCACACTTGTTACATGACCAATTTTGAACTACTGAATTTCAGTTGACATGAAACTGTCGGATGTCAACAATGGTTAAAACACGATCTTCAGCGCGGGTAGTAAGTGGCGCCCAGAATGCGCCAGCCGAAAACGGGAGCGCGTCTGAACTTAGAACGCGCCTCAAAACCACTGAGAACGGTCATCGCTCGCAAAAGAGCACAAGTTCTAGGCAAGTGTCCTGCGTTTCTCTCTGCACTTGTCGGCATGACCTTGGCTTAGGGCAGTCCACACTGGGTAGCTTTGAGTACACCGTAGCTCAACCTCGATGTACTGGCAATTAAATAATGTCGAATTGGTGGCCAGGTATAGCGTGGTCATGTATAGTGGACTAAATTGTCCTAATTGTTGATTCTACATGTGTAAACAAGGTTACCTGGTGTGTTCCAGCTTTTAGCAAAGACATGAAATTGTCTTTGTTTGCTCTTACTGTGTTAGTCTGAGTGAATGAAGAGCTGAAGTGTGTAAATGTTCTAGAATATCTAGAATATTCTAGATGCATGGATCTTGAAGTTGCTTCTGGTGTTGGGTCATTATTGGTTAGAAGAATAGGACTTCATTACTGAATTTCTGGTGTGGTGGGGTAACACTGGACTTTTAGAACAATACTTGTCAGTGCATGTTTTTATTTGGGGTTTTAATCTACAGTATTAACCTGAAATATAATTAGGAAAAGGTAATATGCATAGGTATCTGTTCAAAGCTGAATTAGAAAGTCTTGTAGGGTCATTATGGACACAAAAATAGAAACAGCTAATTATTGTTCTAAATATAGAATCATACTGCATAGTGGTAATATGATTTTGAATTTGCGAAGGGATCTTTCATAGGCTAAGTACAAAGATGCGGTCTAAAACCACGCCACTGCGATAGATGTCACTGATGTATATAGCCGAGCGTACTTTGGATACGGAATTGTGTCGCATGCATGTCATTCTGATTTCGTGGGAACGACGTCGACCGATGTAAGGGAACGTATCCAAACCCCGTGACGTGATATTTTTGACAAGTTTTGACCCCGTCCCCTTGGTGACCATTGGTAGAAAATAAGTAGAATCCCTCTAGTTTTAACGTAGTCATTCATAAATACGGTTTTCGATTATTTTTTGCTAAAAAAACGCGTGATTTCCTTTATGGTATAGTGTCGACGTGATGAAAATCTAAACCTCGCTCCTCCTCCCAGTGACCAAGCGTATTTTAAAGATCCCCCTGATATGGTCACGTGGTTTTTGGGTACGTTCCCTAACGCGTTTATGCGTACGTCTCATACCTAGCCAGAGATCTGAGTGCAAGATAATGTGAATTTATATCGCACGTATACGTTACGATTTTTTGTAAGGAACGAGTGTACAAATTGCTGTTTAATCTTCATGACTCTATTAGTGGGTAAATGAATGTATAACGTGCAACTATAAAATTCTATTTTGGTTCACGTAAAACCGAATAAATGAAGAATACTTTTTTCATTCATTTGATTAGACAACGGCACGTTTCGTACACAATCGTACGTATTTGGACTACTGAGTGCCGCGCAAGAACGTGTCCAAAATGCGCTCGGTACTCGCGCCAAATTTTATGACTTCTTCTTTTACTATACGGTTTGAATGAACTATTCATTAAAGTAATTAATTAGTTCACGATATGATGCTAACGATAAAAATATGATCAGAGAAGAAGTGACTACAATATTGAAAGTAATGTATTAATAAATTGTAGCTGTAACAACAAACATAACGAATCCAAGCATACTCGTTCACAAAGTTAATTGTTACTTAGCCAATATTGGTTGAAACTTTCATGGCGTCATGTTACCTTTAGTTGATAAATCATAAAGTTTGGCAAGAGTTATTTTCTATCAACCTTGAAAAAAAATACTTTTCTAACGTTACTAAGAGTTTAATGTAGAAAATTCACGTATATAGGACAAGCCAACCGGTGCCGTCAGGCGGTTCGGGCGGCGGCGCTCAGGGCAAAGATCCGTTGGCGCCCGCGTTGCCCGGCTCCCGCAACATGTACCAACACCCAGCCGTCACCGGGTACAACACCCAGGACACACGCACACAGGCGTTGCCGGTCACGGTTAGTTGATGTCATCGATGTAGTCGACGAACCTCAAAAGAAATTAACTATTTTTATTGTATTGTCAATTTGTGGCAAATTTGTTACATAAGACAATTACCTTTAATAAACGTATCACTCTACTCATTGGAGAAACTTTTAATTTACAAGCCTATTCTCAACAAGTAAAAAAAGTATTTTTGAAATTATGCCTTATCTGGCGTGTTATGAAAATGAGCGTGATTTTTTTAAAATGTTATATGATGATATTGGTCTCCAATGAGGATTTTAGTCCCAATTTAAATGTGTTTCCACTTTTGAACCTGGAATGTAAAACTTTATGCAGTAATTAATAAACTCAGTACCTTTGAAAATACATCTTAAAAGTTAATAACAAAAGACTAATATTTTCAACACAAACTTAGTCAGTTTTAACATTTAGATTAAAAGCTAGAGCTACGCCACATTCTTTATTACTTATTGGATTTTGTCCACGTGGAAACTGGACAAAAACCGATCGGTGAAAACTTTGACATACCTATACATAATATCAATACCCAAAGCTCAATAATCCGATCAATGTGTGCAGGCTCGCCAGAATCTGTACACGAACGCGATGTACCACGGGTACGGGGGAGCGGGGGCGGCGGCGCTGGCGCCAATGCCGGCGCCCTCGCCCAACACGCCCTTGCAGCCCTTCCCCGTGTACCCGGACGTTAAGTTTAAAAAGTAAGTACTATTTTCTTTGATTAAGTGACTAAAGAGAAAGTGCGAGAGAGAGAGAGATATGCCCTTCCGCGTGTACCCGGACGTTAAGTTTAAAAAGTAAGTACTGTTTCTTTTATTGGGTGGCTAAAGAAAGAGAGCGCGAGAGATATATATATATATATATTATAGAGTTATGAATGAGGATCGCTCAGCGTGCTATGGAGAGGGCAATGCTTGGAATTGCGCTACGAGACATGATTCGCAACGATGAAATCCGTAGACGAACTAAGCTTACCGA
>DWTU01003419.1:0-10438 GCA_018251515.1 Cecropterus confusis
CTAGGGTTGATTACAGATGTCCATGGGCGGCAGTAGCCACTTACCATCATGTGGGCTGCATGCTCGTTTGCTACTTCTATACTATATAAAAAAAGATATAATCATTCAAAAATAAAAATGTTTTTAGAAATATGGAAATTAATTATTTTCATACGCTTATGAAACATATTTTATAAGCATGCAAAATAATCTACATCTAAGTTGATGTAACTAAAAAAGTATTACTAATTAACTTTAGAGCCTCCCATCGTTCATGTCGACATAATTAGAGTGTAGTAACCTAGATATTAATTGAAACACACGTTAATTACGTATCTTGTTAACAGAAAGCAGGATTCACAATCAACATAATTATACAATAAATATGTTTGGTAGAAATTATAATTATACAGCAGGTTCCAGCTGTCTAACAAATAATCCAAATCGATTCACCCGTTCAGGAGCTACGTTTCCACAGAAAGATACACAGACTGACAGGCATAGCAGTCAAAATTATAACATGCCTGTTTGCGTCGGGGGTTAAAAAAACATACAATGTATCTATTATTTTATATTAATTTTGTTAATACTAAGATATATATGGCATTCAGGAAAAAGGTACATCTGCCTTTTTTAAATTCATCTATCTCGCTCCGTAACAATAGCAAGATAATTATTAATTGTTAAGTCTGTCATTTCCAATTTACACCAAACATTAAACAAATATTTTATCGTTTTTTATTGACAATATATAAAATTAATTTAGTTAGATTTAAATAAATTGAACTTTAACTACCGGGGACAGAGTTAATAACACTTCGAAGTAACAATTGTTTGGTCAAATGTAACCTAAACCTTCGGTCGTAGTTCGTTCACCCGCGTTGTACAATAAGTGTTGCAAGGTTGCCATTTAAGTGGGATGTCCCAATTTCATATTCTGTGTAACGACGCACGTATTTATTTAACTAATGGATAATAGAAATACGGATTGCACGTTTCAGGACTTATTTGCAAAATATAGCTTGAACGACTGAGAATTAGTATTATTAAAAAGTTCTAGTTTTAGAAATTTTGTTTCTCTAAAAGTAACTGTAGCCTGAAAATACAATATAAATGCGTATAAAATAAACCTATTGTCTATGTTCTACGATTATTAGTCGAGAGTGAAATGTTTACATGAGCTAAAGTAAAAATACTTGTTGTTTCCTCAATATTCACCTATTTCTGACTACGTAAATACTGCATGTAATATTTGTTCATTATATTCCATTATTAAAAACAGACTGGCAACACTGTTCCACATTCAATTTAACATTCAATCGCGAACGCAGCGCCCTGCTGCGCTGCACCGCCGCTATTAATTCCAATTTCGAACCTACGAATTATGGAATGCTTCCTTGGTTCACTCTGCCATAGAGCAGTTTTATGAAGAGGCTACATTTTTATTTAATATCTCTTATATATGATTTTTATCTTTGTTATTATATTTTTTTTACCTCCATTAATATTTTATACAATTTCTTTTTCAATTGCAAAATCATGGGCCTTTTTCTTAAAAAGTGATCAGAATTCACTTATATCACATCACTTTTGTTTGACTTTAATTTTCTACGCAGAAAACAAATATTTCTTAGAAAATAATTCAATTTACAAACTTGTTATGATGCTAATATTTTGTACGAAAGCAAATCCGTTCTAAGTAAAGGGTAATCGAGTCAAATTTGTTTCTAAAATACGCTTAAATCCCCTTAAAATTGAACACCAGTAAAAACATGTTCGTTCAAACGTTAATTTATATTTGCATTAAAATGATTAATTCCACTGACTATAAGGCAATTACACAGAATACGGTAATTGCTACATTACAATGCGAAGAATTACTACAAACGTGCTAACATTATTCCGCTCTATATGGCGATGCATTTATTTAAAATAGAGCGTTAAAATAACATGTCCATTTTATTAAGTTTCCTGGTGACAGAAATGGCGATATATTAGCAATTCTAAGTAAACAATGATTAAAATGTCTTATTGTGTTATTATGTTGATGCCGACAGTGATTGACGTTTTAATAACTTAAAGCAATTAACATAGACAACGTCTTATTGTTACGACTGGGCACAGGTCTCTTCTCAACGCTATTCGGTCACAGTCTGCGACAATAAATTAATCATAGCCTTTTATTATACTGACTTTGTAGCTTTAAAAGTGCTGTGTGGTGTGGGAATTAAATAGCACCAACATGTCCCTTCTGTCGTGGTGGCGACTAAGGGACATCATATAGTTGATGGATCGAAGCGTCTTTCTTTATGTGCGGTCACTAACTGGCAAACGTCAGACTTGGCAAAAAGGACTCGGGGAGGCCTATGTCCAGCAATGAGCTTAGGATGATAGGTAGATTGCTATAAATTCGCGAATTTTTCGACGACAAAGGGTTATTTCACTACTGTAGTGTATGGGAATTAATTGTTCGAAACCTACCCATGCTTTTAGGAATTCAAGACCGTCTTGCTTAATACCAATAAGAACAAATATTACTTGCAAGGCAAAAAAGTAAAGTGTTTTATCAAAACGGCTACTCGCTTCCGACGTAAAGAACGTTTTGTGTTCCTAACAAATTATTACCACCGCACCGTGGATACATATGGTATAAACCTGCAATATACGGATCGTATGTTACGATGTTACACTTTCTATCAGTCACGATCTCTCATTACATGCTACTCTTTTGAAATGCACTGTGAATTTCACTGCAACCAGTCCTTGCTGACCGATAATGACCAAGAAATTATCAATTAATAATATTTATTATTAATACAATTACAAAAATTACCAGTTAACAATACCTCAAAATTGCAACCTCAAAGAATTTCTCTTAATATCATATTAATAAGTAAAAAAAACTGTGAAATTGTAAGAAATCGTGTTTTTTTCAATTTCCCGGTAAAACTGCTAAAGATTTTGCAAAGTACACAGGATGGTGACCCCACTGTGAAACAAGCCGCATAAGTATATAAAAAGGAAAGTCGGTTTTCTTGATTTTTAGATTCAATTTAAAGTATAAATATTTATAAACATAACAAGTGATTTGTCTATTCTATCCTAATCTACACTTCCGAAGTGTAAGTCCGAGCTGAGTACGTAAGATCAAACGCACCCTGTCATTACCGGGCGAGAGGCCGAGGAATTACGAGTAATTACCAGCTCTACGGATCTGGAGGCGTGGTGGCTCTACTTTGAATGACAGTACTCTTTGTTCGTTGGCTCCGAAAGAATGTTTTTGTAACGTTATAGTAATGTAATGGGTCGGAATTCGTTTATTGAAAGAAGAATAGAATGTGTCGTTTCGTCGGAATATATTTTGGACGAAATAAACGATTATTTCGTATGTAATACTTTATGTTACAGTCCTGGAATATTAATAATAAAAGGTTCTTTTATGTACGTTCTGAACTAAGTAAGGCTTATAACGTATCGTAACGTGACATATATATACTACTATACAATTATTCTTAGACACATTAATCAACTAAAAACTATTTTATTAGACCTCCATTATGTATAAGGCTCCATACTTCAGAGCGTTCCAGCTAGATTTCCGAAGTCAGATATACTCTAAAACCTTACTCAGTCAATGGACTAAAAAAAGCATTCTGTTCAGTTTTATACAGAAGAAAGAAAGAATATATTCTATATTCTTATATAACACTATAAGGACATGGATGGAATATTTTTTCTAATATCTAGAACTAAAAATTAAAATCTTTCACGTGACTGCACTCGCATTGAGCACTTAACTAGTGAACAATCGACAAAGAATATTTAAAGCTGGAGCCCTCTCCAGTCGCTAGACTTAATTATTGAGGGTATTTAAAAGAGTTCTTCATTAGAACCGTTCAAATATTACTGAGCCACTTACAGTTGAGGCAACGTTTTAACGGCGGTTTCTTATTGGTGCTTGTGAATGTTTAATGCTATCTTTACTGTCGAAGTTTTAGTGTTTTGTTTTGTTTTTTGGTACTTAGTTGCGCAAGTTTGTTGCTACTTATTTTACTAAGTGTGATTGAATGTCGATAATGTTACTGGATATGTTTGTAAGAAGAAAGAGATTACCTACCATATAATAAGCTCATTTAGACCATCTCAGTCCTCGGGGGTAGTAACGATAACGGTAAAATAAGAAAATGTCAAAATTTGGTCAGATTAAGGATTGTGACAATCACTAGAAATTTCCCAGTTTTGTAAATTTCATAGAAATTATGTACATTGTAACTTCATTTCTGTACAAAATATTTAAATTTTCAATCGATTGACATCCTCGAATAAACAAAATGAAACGCTTTCTTATTATTGTTTGTCTTTTTCTTCTCAAAATAGTTTGGATTTTCACGATAAAAATGAAGGCAGGAAGTAACATAATCTAATTTTTATAATACTGAAATAGCTAATTTTCATAAATTCCAGCACGTTATATGCTGGAAAGAAAAAGGTTACATCAAAACTGGTTAAGTCGGCGGAAGCCAGGCTTATAAAGATAACACAGATATTTGTTAATGAAATAGTTGGTAGCTCTCCGGAAACCACCTCTCATATATTACGAAACCTGGACGAACATTTAATACGTTATCAAATTGAATCAGACGATGTACATTAAGGGCTATCTACATAGGAAGCTAAGCTGATTAGAAGCTATCTTGCCTGGAATTGTGAAGTAGTTCTTCGAGTAGAAAATGATGATGATGAATGATGATGCGTACCTGCGAAAAAATACAAAAATATTTAAATACATGCATATAGATTAACATGTAGCACGAAAAATGTGTTAAATAAAAATATTGCAAACCTATTAAATTAATCCCTTTTAGTATGTCAATTATATATATTTAATGTTAACACTGGATGAACAAATCAATAAAAACAAGCTAATCAAAAATAGAACCCTTCATATTTCGATTGCGACAGCCCCACCACTCTATTTTTTGTTTTATTATAACAGTATTTAAACATTCGGTCGGCTATTCAATACAAATATTTGTATGTAAAATATAATATGTATGAAAGGCAAATGATTCACAAACGCTTTCAACTCACTCCTCAAGAAAAGTAACATAACATAATTTGACGTTAAGAGGATTCAAAGTAAAGCTAATATAGTTACATAGCCGGGTAAGCATTACAGCTTAGTCCACACGGATATGAACGATAAACAAATTGCCCCGAATACAATTCAAAAGCGAAGCTATTATAGCTCTCTATAGCAGGGTAAATAGTAGCATAGTGGAAGCCTACCCGAGGTGTGGCAATCAAACACACCATCAGACAGGCTGTAATGAAGACTTTTAATTACAGGGCCGGCCATAAAAATTATTATGCTAATTACAATTAGAACCCGGGTCTATCGTCAGCCATTAATCAAAGCGTCAGATAGTTTTATGTACTTATAAAACTTTATTGAAGGGGCATTTGGAATTTTGTTTTTTAATGAGATGATAATGGTGGAGATAATGTTTTTTATTTGTTGTTAGGGTGTTTCGATTGGAGAACACAACAGGTTCTCAAATATTAAGTTTATACACGGGCCTTTTTTGTCAGTTCTGTTTTGGGGGCACGCTAATTCCCGAAATTCCAAATTTCTTTGTACCCCCTCCTCATCCCTTGCCACTGTGTTTTGAGGAAATATAGAAGTAAATTATTTTTTTATTGTTTAAAAATACATATGATAATATAAACTCCTATGAAATGACGCAGTGGTTGTTCAGGATAGATAGATTAGATTTTGTATTTCGATAATTTTGACCTATTAAAAAGTGCAAAGGTGTTAACATTGATATTTATTGAATTTTTTTTTTAATTCCTTCTTTTTTCAGTTTTTATAGCAATATTTTGATATTTTTGAAATTTCTTCTTGGAACACTGAGTGTCCCCAAGTACCCCCACAGTCATGGTTATACTTATACTTGGTTCTATTTAATGTTAATTATGAACAATGTTGCCAAATAACAAAGCTTTCTTTATGCTCGAATTTATTCGGAAGTCTAGCTTCAACCTAGCTTAGAAACAATAGAAATAGTACGTGCAAATTAATCGTGATTTAATTCAATTAAATAAACAAAAAACGGATTTTTTATATTGCACTTATCCAGAAACCAGCATTTCTATAAAACCAGTACCAAGTGCATCAAACTAAAGATCGAAATATTATCCTTAACACAAGAGAATGAGGTCGGAATTTACATAACGATGGTTCAATATTAAATATTCATTTAAGTTCATAAAGTTGCCCCAACGCCCTCTGTAATTAAATTCAAGAACTACATGCCTGTAGAAAAGAGGATTATTCAGAATTTCAAAAAGTTGCTCATAGACTAATTGGTCAAATGAATTAAACTAGAGAAATGACTAGAAATGTGTATTGAGATGGTAATGTGACAAATTAAACAACAATAAACATTTTAAACGTAATAATAGAATTATAAAGCTGTAAATAGACTTAAGATAGATTGAATCTTAAGACCTAAGTTAGTAGTTAGTGAGTATGAGTATTGTTTATGATTATTAACTAAATGCAAAGAATTACCTATGGCATTTTTGAAAAACAAAGTCTAAGTTTGGTCTAGCAATCCTTTTTAAAAAATAAAATTCTTAATCATGAATATGTAAAGTTACCATTTCCTATTTTAGAAAGAATGAAGTGGCCTTCGTGTTTATAAAGAAAATACACAGTAAAACAGTGTTGAAAAAACGTAAGAAGCGTTTATCCCGTATATTCTGCATATCCCGTAAATGTCCGCCCAAAACGAAAGATAAAAATCTTAAGAATATACCGCAAGTACCTTCGAAGTGTCTCTCTGCTAATCTACTCTGAACAGACTTTATACCATAGAATAGAAGTTTGAACGCAGAACCGTCACCCTGATGTTTTGCTTATATCTTCAAAGTGTTCTGAAATACTTCATTTAAATGTAAATTGCAAATGTAGTTTAATGATTTTAGTTTTAATATTTAACATACGTGTAAACTTCTGATATGGATTAAATAACGACCTTAAATAAGTTTTTATATATTTCACATACATTTTGAATTAAGCAAACACTTTTATTTCCTTAGCTAATAATCTATATTGGAAATTCAGTTATTGGAAAAGTAGGTACATCCTCCAAAAGTAAAAAGATTAAAGTACAATGGTTAGTACACCGTCCTGGTCAATTGTTTCTTTTATTACGTTTCTACAGAGTGCGAAATATTGTATGCACAACGACCAAATATAGTAAATAATTTTTATTTTCCTTTATCAAGCTTCTACCCGACAATGACGACCCGCGTGCCAAAGCGATCACAATCACCATATCTATCTGACACGCAGAGGAAAATAGGAAAAATCCTAGTGTAGAAAATGTAATCATTTAATATTATAGTAATTACCTAGTTTCATGCAAGATGAAGCTTTGTTTATAAAGCGTAGCGTCCCCGTGTTATTTATTGTTTATTTAATTATTGCAAATATTCATCAGTAGCAACGCAGCTTGCGTTAGTTACGCGACATTTTGATGTCAAAGGGATGTCCCCTCTGGCGCTGCTTGTCCTCAACGACTGTGGGAGCACGTACCGGCCACTTATCAGTGCGCACACGTGACTGCGAACAAACTTATCGGCGCCGGCTTAAAAATTGCGCTTTTGCTCCATAGACTTGTAAGATGCGTTGAGGTTTGGCGGCGGGATTAGACTTATTATTTTTATTTTATCACACTTATTAGTTTAAATGTGTTATTTATTATAGAATATAATGTGTCTCTCTTTTTGTCTTTTTGACTGCTTGTATGAATAGAATAAGATGATCTGCTTGTATGAATAGAATATGATGATGATGTATGGGAATATTAATAATCCTATAGAGTTTTACAGAAAAAATATAGTTCAGTTGTTACGGACAGCGACTAGCAAAGTATATTTAGCCGACCTGAGGTAGGACTCTAATTTTATCTACGATTTATTGCGATGTCTCTCGGCGGCAGTGATCAATTTCCATCAGTTGGACTATACGCTCGTTTGCTACTTAGATAATATATGTATATAAAACAAAGAATTGGGTTAAAAGCGCTGCATAAAAATTACAGTATCTTACGCGTTTCAAATGTACTATTCAGCCAGCGTAAGCGTTGAGCCTGCGTTTTTATAAGTAAAAAACAAATAAACCTAAGCATCTAAGATTTTAAATTAATTATTTCTAAGCGTATGCATTTTTAAAATATTCCAACAAAACGGACTATAATTCCTATATATTTAGCTTAAATAGTATTAAATAGTTATTTATTGATTAAGGTAAACTTACTGATTGATTGATGATAGATTTAGTTTAAAACTTCATTGATTACGGCAAAAAATTGACTTTATTTAGCTAATAAATAAGATGCATTTAAAAATGCGAAATAAAGAACCTTTCTACAATCGTACTACAATATTAAAAACTATCTTCATATATTATAAACATCGTAAAGAAACCATATAAATACAAATTGTGGTCTGATTGCAAACCGGATCGGTGCGAATAATATAGTTCAGTAATACCAAGTTAACTTGAACAAGTTATGTCGCTTGTTACCCTTATTTATTCTAACCTTGTTCACGTGAATAATATTGCAGTAACACGTTTATTATTTCCTTTACGGCTTAAGGTATAAGCTGAAACGATAGCGATTTAAGAACCAGAAAAAGGGATAGTATTACATTCTTTTACTTAAATTTAAAATACATAAAAGAATAACATAATAAAATTCAATCCGTTAGATGGTATGTTTTTTTGTTTTTATACTGGTGTGGTTAAGTTATAAATATTTTTGCTTCTAGCATTAGTTTTGTGTTTAATAAATACAGAGAAAACACATGTAAATTGGGGCTAATAAGAGTCCTACAGTTTTCGATAGAAGATTTATAAATTTTATCCCTTTAGTTACTTAACTTTATGTTAGTTAAATATTTATTCAATTCTTATTATTTTAGTGCCAAACTATTGTGGAAATAGCTCTAATCCTATCACTTGTACCACATCCCATAGTTAGCGTGCAGACACAAAAGCACGTAACCACAAACTAATGCAAATAGAAGAGTTCCAGTCGTAACCGAGCCGAGATTCTATGAATTAGCACCCACACCACACATCTCTTACCAACCTTACCGAAAGGAGAGGGACAGCATCGCATTGAACATTCAGGACAGGTGTGTCTCGTATTGACGGTAAAGATAATAGCGGTCACACGCACGCAACTTTAACCGTTATTCGAAGGTACAAAAGGCTATAATTGTATGCACGTTTTGTTGCATTGTACTTAATTATTACCGAAGTGCGACTTTTGACAGCTCCGTTACTTGTTATTGGGTAAGCATTAATCATGCAACAATGGACAGCTAATTGAATTCTAGGTATGCAATGAATGTTTTAGGTATAGCGGCGCCGGCCTGGGAGGCCTTCACGAGATCATGTGTGGTCAAAACTCATCTCACAGGTCAAAGTTGATCTCGTATGTGGTTAAATCTCATCGCCTGACAAAATGAGTTTTGGGCGTTGTGAATTCTTGCACTATTTCTTCTTTATAACAAAAATAGTTTAGTGTCCAAAAACTAGCAACATTTGCGATATCTAAATAACATGTATATGACTCATCGTCAACCCATTATTATCCCACTACTGGGCACGGGTCTTCTCTCAAGATGAGAGGGGTTCAGGCCATAGTCCACCGCACTGACCAAGTGCGATTTAGTAGACTTCACACACGTTTGAGAACTCTTTTTTTTGAGAACTCTCACATAATTTTAGGAAAATCAGTGGTGCTTGCGTGCCTGGGATTCGAACCAAACAAATCTAAGATTAAAACACAATTCCTTTTAAAATTAAACCTCAACTAAAAATATCATTTAATGCACAGTTGATTCATTTAAATAGCTCCTAACAAT
The DNA here is from genome assembly GCA_018251515.1 of Cecropterus confusis. NCBI lineage: Eukaryota > Metazoa > Arthropoda > Insecta > Lepidoptera > Hesperiidae > Cecropterus > Cecropterus confusis. The sequence continues at coordinate 9,928 of DWTU01003419.1, forward strand.
AAGCAATAGCGTACAAACATAGCCTAAGTATATCTAGATAAGCTTAATACAATACTCCATATTAAGTTTAGATTAAAATCTAGGCATCATTTATAAGCTACGTGATTCGCTGTTTAAATACATTGGCACGTGAATACATACGCGACTGAAGCTATTACAATTATTATGGCTTAGCCGTCTACTTAATTACTGCTAGTTGAGTGTTGACTAGGTTATTTCTGAAGTCGGTCTTATTCATATAATACTGATCTAATGCCGCGGCTCTGCCAGCTATAGTCACGTTCATCACGGTAATTAGTATTCCATGTTAATCCAGAACCCGAAACCAGACCGAAAGTTATTTCGTGAAAGAGTAACAAACACACATACACTTTAAAACACTTTCTACACTCATAGCCCCACAGTAGGATTTTCTCCTGTGTCGTGGGTGCCACAGACACACAAAGACGAATACACAAACACCCAGACCCAGAACAGAAATCTAAACTCAACATTCAGATGTCCGTCTAGC
>DWTU01003420.1:0-10436 GCA_018251515.1 Cecropterus confusis
GCGCATGTGGCACGCATTCCAGTGACTTACCACCGGACAGGCCACCCTATCCAATATGGTATTCAGAAGACTGTTGGGGCTGTCCCACATTCGCTGCATCACGTAGACTACGCGTTTGCGCAAAATAGTATAAAAACTGACGACGCGAGCCTCTGCAAACATACCTGATGCGCTACAGAAGCAGCATATAAGGCGACACTTATGACATATGCGATGGACTTCATATAGAACCCCTGTTCTCTATAAAGTTGCTTACATATGTTCATAGGCAGCAGGGTCCACTTATCATCAGGTGATCTTCATGCTCGTTTGCTATTGCATTGTTAAAAAATAAACTTATCAGATTTGCTTACCACTCAACTACGAATTATTAACATGATACAAACTTTTATCAAAACTTATATTGATAAGTAAATGAAATAATACGTACGGATTCCAACCTAAGTCTTGCGGGTTGATGTATAAAATACCAGCTCTTGATACAGTAGCCGGCGTCGCAGTACGAAGGTTAGAAATTTCGAACATGAGCCTCATAGATGGTGTTAGCGCAATTCTTTCATTACTAGCTAAGGTTAATATTTTATTGTCATCCATAACGGTGTTTAAGGACTCAATCCACATAGGATCTATGTCCCCATCTAATAAGATCCATTTAGGATTTTCTCCTACAATATTTGCTTGATCTCTCATAATGACTGAGAATAACCCATCTTTCCATTCTCTTGTAGCAGGATTTATAATACCAAACAATTCATCATTAGTGACCGCTTTTGGATTCAGATCATTATAAATGGGTTTCTTTCTTAAATTCTGATATGTTTTAAAAAGCGTTTTCCACACCTGTGTCTTACCGGTACCCGCGTTACCAACTATAAACACCGAATGACGTACTTCTAGTAATTCTTCTAATTGAACTACTTTAAGAATAAAATTGTCTTCCGGCTGAAGCGTCAAGTCCATTGCAGCTTGCTTGACAGTCCTTTCAAATTCTAAATCTCTCTTTCTTGGCACTTCCAGAGCGGGAAATAGGTCCCCGATTAAACCCATGAAAACAGGCATATCATCTGTTACTATTTTTGGTATATTAAAATCTCGCAGTGTCCTCATCAGTACCTCTTCTTCAGGTCTTCCCGGATCACCTCTCTGATTAGAATAAAAAATATTCAGACTATTTCAATCACATGTCAGTTAATACATAATTGTTAACAATATATCGTATAAATATAAACCAACCTTTAAAGAACCAGCAACAACAAGAACAGACTTAATAGCACGTAGACCCCAATCATAATGATCTTGTTTAGATAACAATTCTTTGCATAAAGTATACAATGTTATAAATTTTCTCGCTAGTATCTTGGCGTCTTGGAATCCCTCAGCAACTAACATGATTTCACAAATCAATTCAAAATCAGGAACAACCATGGCACAAGGTCTGAAGAGAGCCTTTAAATTCTCAGGCAATTCCGTCCTACCAGCATATCCTGGATTCATAGTTATGAAAATCCCAACTGTTGGTACTAGTACAATTATTTCACCCATAAAATTAAATTTCTCTTTTTTGTCACTAAAATCAAATTAATAAATTTATAAATGAAATATCCTGAGAACATATAATTCTAAAATAAAATACCATAATTTTATGTTACCGTATAGCATCTTGAACAGATTTAACTTGAACTGCAACAACGGATAATACTTCGACGGATATTCTATTAAACTCATCGAAACAGCCCCATGCTCCTGTCTGTGCCAATCCCTTATAAATATTTCCACAGGACTACAAAATAATAAAATACGTTCAATAGATTCGATAGATCCAAACATAAATAATAATTACAATTTCTACGTCCAATCTTAATATTGACCTGATAATCCATTTGTTCCGAACAATTGAATACGTAAACCATAATACCCAAAGCTCTTCCTAAGTCTTTAGTTGTCTCAGTTTTACCTGTACCAGCTGGACCAGCTGGTCCTCCACCCATGATTAAATGTAGAGACTAAAATCAAAAATTGGTTTGACATTATCATCGAATAATAAACATTATATATGACTATATATTATATATTTAATAAATATACCTGAGTCAATGTAATGTAACAACGATCAGTTAATGGTGTGATTACCAATCTCGGAGTATTTCCCAAGTACTCATAGCTATATCTAAACTGGGCGTCACAGATATTAGCGAAACAATGAGACTCTTTGTCACCCCACCTGAAAATAGTTGGACTAACTGAAGTAAAGTTTGGCTGACAATTATGTGTGGCTATAAATTCAGAAACTAAAGACAGAAATAAATGTGCTATGATTCATGATGTCTTGGAACATATGCCAATTGGTAAAGCATGAATAGTGAAATAACCTGTGACCATAAGGTGCAGATGATTTAATAATCAAATCTCTCTGAACCTGTGTCGTAGCTGCGATTGCCACTGGAAAGCCGATCCTGCTTCCACTTTACCTTGAATCAGTTTACTTACAACATCTCTAGAATGTACATCGATCGTACAAATGGTCATAATTTTCTGACGGTCTTGTTTACTAAGTTCTCCAATCAACAAGGTGATCAATGTACTAAGTTGAGCCAATTGTTTTTTGTAATAGTCCTTGAGAGCATTGTCATATCCTTCTTCTAGTCTTGCAAAAGCTATATTTACTTCAGTAGTCCACCAGATTTGTGAACAACATAGGGACACCTGTGCCATAAAGTCAAAGAGCCACTGCTCTCGAGGTTTTTCTTCATACGAAACGATGGCTTCCCCAAAGTACTGACGAATTGTTGACCTCATTATATCTTGCATTCGATTTAGCCAGATTTCGACCTGCATATTATCACATCCTCTATAAAATCATATTTTTATTGGTAATAATTATAAAACAGTTTAAACATTGCACCTACCGGTCCAGTACAATCACAAGTTCCATGAAAAGGTACAAGTTCACCATCTTTGGCTATCATGCCTTTGGCCACTTTCTCGCCTGGTTTATCATTTTCAATAAACTGAAGTTTTGCTATAGAATCGAATAATTTAGTCAAATGCCTGAAAAATTAAATTGTTACATATACATTCGTAACTTTTTACCTTGATTAAATATCTCAATGTAACGTTCTGACCTTATAACCAAATCTGCTTGGTTTCCATTTGAAAGAATGTCTAATAAATCTGCTGAAGATACGAAGTAAAATCTCGGGAATGCAAGTCTTTTGGTTTCTAAATACTCAGCCAACGCCTTTTCACATATCACTAAATCCTTTTGTAAGCTGTCAAGCGTTGCTACTAAGCCTTCCTTGTTGGTGCCTTTTACAACATTTGGCGTTTTGGACATATCTTTTGATAGTATCTGTCCATAAATAAATATAACATTAATATAATTAACCCTATAAATTAAATTAAAGGGATCAGCGTACTACTTACTTTAAACTCCGCATCTATTCTGTCAAACCTGGTTGAATCCTCCGGAAGTTGTTTTCGTATGTCTTCTGAACTCATGAATATGCTTTCTAAATGAGTCCAAGTTCTTTGAACTTCAAACCACACTGTTATGACTTGATCCGCTATTGATAGTTTTTGCTGCCAGCTTGAAACTTCTTCTAAGAAGTGAGCAATAAACTTAGAAGTTATAAGATTTTGAAGTTGCACCTAAATAAAATAAATACATTTTAGTTAGTTAAGTATCATCGTATCACTGACAGGCCTGACGCAGGAGAGTATGAGACCTTTGCCCAGCAGTGGAATAACGGAGGTAAAAAAAAGTATCATCATGTATCAAATTTCAAAATAGTTGGCATATTTTTATTTACCTGATTTTCTTCCAAAGTTTCTATAAGTTCCTCGCTTGCCCTTAATAGAACACATCCAGTTCTTGTGTGCATTTCTTGTTCAAACTCCATTCCACTCCAAGTAGTATTGAGATCCTTTAGGATTTTTTCCATGGACATTTCTTTTACAGCTTTATCTACTATATTTTTTACTTCGTCTTCACATTCATGCAGATTCAGAGCTAATAAATCTGCTAGAGTGGTATTTTTATCCATAACGATTCTCACCTAAGTCACATAAAGGAATATGATGTAATACGTAATGACTATATTAAATCTACTTTAAGGAAAAACAATAGAATAATTTGGAACTTTGTACACGTGACATTACACTACAATAAAACATCAAACAGGTAAGCATGTGACACACGTGAGACATGGACTTAGGTTACAGAAAACACTAGGCTTGGTTATACTTACAGTGAGTTCAGGTGGTAATGCAGCTAAGCTCTGTGGATAATAAACATATTTACATTCCCAAAACACCACATTCCACACATTCAAAAATATCTTTGAGATTTTTATGTACAATAAACGTAATGGCATTCCCTTTTTTGCAATCATGACATTCTGCATGAGCCAAAATAAATTTGAACATAAAAGGAATATTTACATGCCATTGTTAAAATAAATCATGATGCACACAAACATGCAAATTGCATAATAGTACATTAAAAACCATTAACCATCCAATAGAAAGAATACGAGGCACACATAATGGAAATATTTACACTGGGTATAATTTACAATCTTTCCGAATCTTCCCTGTTCTAAGCTAGAAATTACCTTTGTAGTTCTCATTAATTGGTCCCAATGTCTTTCTCTTATAGCTGGGTTTTGAAGTTCGCCAACCGCTCTCAAAGATGTTAACATATTTTTCACAGTAGCTTCTAAATTAATGTACGTGTCCCAACTGAAATATTACCATTAAGATTTTTACAATGTTTCGACTACATTAAAGATCACTTTAACTCTAGAAAATGTTATTCTACCTTCTCATTTCTTTGTCTAACAGACGTATTTCCTTGGCAAATTTCTTACATTCAATATCCATGTTTTCTACATCTATCTTTCGCCAAGGTGTTGTTTTCCAATCTTCTATACTTGTTCTTACTATATAGACATAGTCCCAAAGTTGCTAAAATTAAAGTTAAATTAGTAACTTTCGATATTTTATTTATTTTGCTACTCATTTTGTTCGTAGTAATATTAAAACTGACCTTCAACATCCTCAATTCTTTCCGACATTGTTTCAATAATTTAAATTCTGGCACGTTTACTTCAAATAACGAACCAGATTCTTGTATATTCTTCATTTCGTCTTCCAAATGCAACATTTCGTTATCAACCCTTGACATTACTGCATATGGATCGTCGCACTCGTATTTAAAGAACTGTTAAACATTATTCCAAGTAAAGAATAAAAATAATAATAAAAATTAAGCCCATACCATTACTCTAACGAATTTCATCTGAGTTCCACTGCACGTATTGCGATGAAAAATACATTCGATAAATTTGCTATCATCGCGATACCTTCACGTATCGCGATGATAACTACTCTAAGTAATGTACGTACGTATCCGCGGACCCACTGTTTATTAATGTATAGATAATATAAGGGCAGATTTTATGAATACATACATCATATCTCTTGAAAACTTCTCTATAATATGTTACATGTAAGTCAAAAGTAGTGATTTTCTTTCGAATGCAAGACACTTCGGCGGCTTGCAGCGGGGCAACTTGTTGTTTTACTGTCAAGGCGAGTTTTTTTGTTGATTGCCATTGCTCTGGTAGTTCCTTGGAACAAAATTATTATTATTAAAATATGTGTATATGCTTTTAAGCCTTCTCGAGATCTTACGATAAAAATACTAACTTGCAAAAGAACATTGACTTCTTCAGGAATGTCCATATCATAAAATTTTAGTAACTCTATAGTTTCTGTTAAGGGTTGGAACATATCATCTGTTGTAGCAGTTCTGTCTTTAACATGCATTAAATAACCCATTACAGTAACAAGAGCCTCATAATTGCCTTCTGGAACTGGCTGAAGTAAACCTAGAACATTTGATGTAAAATGAAATAAGTAATTCAAAATTCAAATGCAAACGCAAAGCATTCAAAATATTATAATTCCGTCACATAATATTGTACCTTCATCAGCCTTACGGATAAAATTGCCTAGATCAGTAAGACTAGATGTTACATTATTGACCAAATGTTCCTTGTACATATTTCCCCATTTTCGAACTGTATTCAAAAGAGCTTGACGAAATGGTCTAATGTCCACCTATAAAATAATCATAACGTGAAGTATTGTTAATATTAACAATTTAATTTAAAAAATAAGCTTGTTTTTTGCTTAGTCACGAATAAAACAATTAAGTCAAGTAATTACCTGAAACCAAGAATTAAATACTTTATACGATTCCATATCCTCTATATCCAAGAAAAGATTTTCATAATGATCAATTTGTTCTCTGAAAGCTTCCATCTTTGGAGGACATGGTACTGGAACTTGGACGTCTTTATCTTCCGATCCAATTCTATCTATTTCTTCAGGTGTCAAAATCCTGCCATAAGTTAAAAAAACTTCCATGATAGCGTCCCTCTCCTCTAACCAAAGGTACGAATAATTCTCGAATGTTTTACAAAAATCACTTGCTTCTTCGATAACTCTATCTATCCCATTTAAAACGTCGTCTTTCATTTCTACTATATCATCATTAGTTATAATTTGATCTTCATATGATTCTTCTTTCTTGGAATCTATTCTTTCTATCAATGATGACATTTTTAAAATATCGTTTATTAGATTGTCAATCATTGCAGTGAATCCTTTCTCATCATTCGGATCTAAACTTGGTACAAAAACCATGTCAGGTTCCCATAGTTCTAGTTGAGCTTCGAATAATGGAGCAAGTTTATTTTTAGGATTCATGTGTTCGGATATATAACCTAAACTGAAATTAAAAAATTGAATCATTTATTAATTCCAATTTGGACTGAAAATAAGACACAATTTATCATATTGTATGTTTTATTTATTTACCTGCAAGCAATACACTTAAAAAGTGCTTCTTCAAATAAATTGTCAATAAATGAAACGTATGACTGCCAAATTTCATGTTCTTGATTATCTTGCATATTAAACATTTCCATGTTTTCTTTAAGCAGTACTTTAATACGATCTGCTGTTTCACGAATATCACTGTATCGCTTATTAATTTTGTCTTGACGATCTTCTAAATTTAGAAGCGTGTCCTACAATCAAATATTCAACGCGCTATTAATAACGAATCATATATTAATATTAGCGCCAAAAAGGGAGAATTATATTTCCTTACCTTTTTGCCCTCTTTTCTCTCAAATAATGGTTGTGAAGACCAAGTTTTCATTATATCTTTCATTTCCTTTAAATTATCTTGAATTTTTGACATGCGCTCGTACAAACTTCCTACTAACTTATGTAGTTCTTGCAAACAATTCCAGAGATCTTTAAATACGTAAAATTACCTTAATTAAACATGTAGAATAGAATAGTATTACTATTCTCGGTAACAAGAATATATTACGTTTTACCTTTTGAATTCCAATTCAACTCGTTTTGTGCCATTTCAATCCTTTCATCAATTGCTTTAATTTCATCTTCAACTAAATCGAACTCTACTTTTTGACTATTTTTTCTTATTTGATTATACCAATCAATTGTAATGCCAAGATTAATCCTGTATTGTCTGTAAACTTCCTGTTTTTCAAATAACTCCTTGCTTTCGTTCGGCAATAAATGTTGTACGTCAGGATTGGAGCGCAGGTGGTGAACTTCCTTCATTAGATCTAAAAGCTACAATATGGCAAACAATACAATTTCAATACCAATGTGCCATTAAACCTTACGTATACTCACACCGATGCGTAAATTAGACTCTAATTCCATTAATAAATTTAAAAAAACAGCATCATATAATCGTAATACTTACTGCTGGACTAAAATTTAAAATGAGATCCGATCCTTGTCGAGATAATATAGTATTATTCGTTTTGTCTTCAATTATCTTGGGGATATTTGCAGCCCAATCATCAAAGTATTTCTTCTTAAACTCATTGATATCATCAATAAGTTTCTCGTATCGAGCAAAAATTTTTACCGCATCATCCGTTTCCTTTATCCTGTATTGTAAATTTATATTACTTTTTATTTTGTATGCTTTAAAACTACATGGCCTTTTTTGTAAAATTTGTTAGTATGAATATATCGGGCCAACAATCTTGCAAAGCTTAACGTGCATATCTCAGCAAACGTGATTAAATAATCCCTCTAATTTCATTTTGTGAAATTCTATCTACGCCAAATCAATGCAATGTAATGTATTCATCTACTATTTCAGTAAACTTTGATGATAAAGCCATTATTTAAAATAGCCAAAATTGTACCCTTATTGGCCCAAACATTTTAGATATTCTAGGAAGAATGCAAGCAAATAATCAGCTTTCGCAATTTGCCCCACCCAGCTGTACTTACGGGTGCGGCAAATTGCGAAAGCTAGCTATAGGCTTAGAAATCCTTGTAGCTAGCGTCGTCATGTAGAGCAGACCGCCGGCGATGGGCGGCAGGAATGCATCAACCTCCATGTGGCCGTATCTCTGAAGGCGATTATTTTGTTCAGTGAATAAATCCTGTAAGAGATAAAAAGCTGCTGGTGGTGGGTCTTACTAGACTTGTAGATCCTACTTTTTGTAAGATTAAAGTAACAAACGAAGAAGCAGTTTGCCTGATGGTAAGTCGTCACTGTAAGCCCACCCATGGACATCTGTAAGCGCCTTCCTACAGAACAGAGTTTCTATTTGAATGAAATCATAGATGTATTGCTGTGCTTATCCCATCAACCTTATTATCCTTTTACCAAAATGAAAGAACTGCTTCCCATTAGAAATAGATGTAAAAGATGTACTCCCCGTTCAAGGCATACTCGTTCTACCACCCTATAATTTAAAACATATAAACAACTATAAAGATTTAGCCGTATGTTCAAGTTTATAACTGATGTATATTTATATGTCGGAATAAAATAGTGAAATAGTTCAATTCTATAATGTATAGTAGCAGAGAAACTTGTTCACGATAACTTACTTCACATATGACGAGTTCTTTACGAAGCATGACAATAATTTCGCAATATTTAGCTGTAAACTCGTTTTTTATAAGGGGTCTGTCCAGAACTGATCCTACTATATCTATCAACTGAAAAAAATATATAATTCAATATTATAAGATTAATAAATATCACAATATGCTTGTAATAATAAATTTTATTCCGCTAATAAAGAGAATACCTTAAATATTGCTTCTAAAGTAGAGCAGTTGTCGAAGGACTCGGCTAAGACGGTGGACAATTTTAAATCCAAATCAATGATATTCTCCTGAAATTCCTTGAAATCGTCATTAAATGTTTGATCATCGGGATCAAGAACGTCATATGATTTCGAAGCAAATGCATGGAAATAGGAATCGAACTCTGCAGAAATCTCTCTGATCTGTCCTCCTAAAACACGACCTTTCATACCACCAATTTCAATTTTTTCTAGCTTTTGAAATTCTAAAACAGTTTTGAAAAACCATTGTATAGTGTTTAATCTGTCCAAAAACTTATTCATCCTCTCAAATACGACATTTGGGTGGAATGTCCAGGGGATAACTACTCTATCAACAAAATATTTCGGCAAATTCTCCTTGAAATAGTCGAATGTATGGCGGAATTTCTTCAATATGTCTATTGTCAGTTGGATCCGTTGCCTTGCTTCATCGATGTCGCTATGGAATAGTGTACTAGGATCCAAACATTTTTTTGCCTGAAATATTAATTTAATATCACAATTGTCACACACAAAATATGTAAATACCTTTACATTCCTTTTTTACCTGATATATGAGCAAGTTACAAATTTGTTTTATCAAAACCATGAGTTTAGATGAACTGCAATAATACTTAGAATCCCTCCAGATCATACAAATGACGTGGAATAAAGGACGAAACAACGGCTGACATTCGGTAAAGTCAGTATCTTCTAAAACTTGGAAATGTTTTTCCAATGTCCGTAAATATAAATCGATCTCTCGTGCTTCTGCCAATGCTACAAATTTAAATAACAAAAATCATAGTCAAATAAACATGTAAAATGGATATCAATATCTTTAGAATTTTCTGAATTTTAGATGATTATATTATTTAAAAAATACCTGAAACAATATTTTTGAAGAGGCGACTGAAGCATGGATAATAAGCAGAAGTTGTTTTCTCTAAAATAACCGCCATGCAACGTACTCTTTCTGTACGTAATTGATCGTAAATGTAATTCAAATTACTCAATCTAGACTTCCAAAATGCCAGTTCTGTAAGTAATAAAATATGGATAATTTAATCTTTTACCATAACAATGAATCCGTATATATTTAACACTATATTAATTACTGAATTTCCTACCTTTTTACAAGTTTCCATGTCCTACATAAAGGTACGCATTTTGTTCGAGAAAATTTAGTATATTCGTGAAGGGGGAGACGAGAGGAAGCTAACGAGACCAAAATCAAGAAAATCGGCTGAA
>DWTU01003421.1:0-10436 GCA_018251515.1 Cecropterus confusis
ATTATATACTTAATTTAACGCTTTATATGACTTTTCGTTAAAATATTCAACTAAAAGTACTATATATAGTATATATAAGTATATATATCTTTCTAGCTTTCATTTGATACGTATATTGTAGTGATAATAAAAAAGTGATCACTCCCTCCCCTTTGTCCCCTAATTGCAGGTGCCATTTTTAAAAATTATATAGCTAATGTCTCTTTTGTCAAGCCGTTTGGGCTGTAGCGTGCCAAAGAAATAGATATACATACAAAAAACATACATACATACACTCGAAAAATATTACCCTCCTTCTGATGCGGTCGGGTAATAATATAAATAAATATCTCAGTATAAGGGTAATTCTTTTTAAAAGATAATGACAATTTACGTAATACTTAAATCTTGTGTAATTAATCTTTACCAAGTACAACCTAAACTTCCTGTCCTGTTTGCATATATTTTTTGTTATACTTTGCATAATAATCTTGAGATATAACTTTACGAGTACATATAACTTAATTGTAGTCTAGGTAAATCAAATTTCCGCACGGGTACACGCATTGTTCTATTGACCATACTGGTCCTATATGTGGAGCATCGATCCCCGGTTAGCAGACAACTAAATGATGTATTTAGATTCCATTCTCTGGGTGTTTGTGTATTCGATCATGTGTCAAACGACAACAACTGTCTTAGCCCAAGTGATATGGGCTGCTTTTCAGATTTTAACCAAAATCTTCGATCAAACTAAGAACTTGTACATTCATACTTCCGACTCTAAAACTAAATAAAGAAAACGCTAATTTATTTCTATGTTTTGAAATTGAAATATTCCAAGCTGTATTTAATATGACTTATTTAGGTATTTCAGTTTTTCTCTTCTTTTCAAATATCTCTGTTCGTTTGTACGGAGTTTAAGCATTTCCACGCCGACGCTATATGTAGTATCATATAGTTACTACGAAATATGCAATGCAGTCATGCTACGGTATGCCGTAGCTCGTAGCCTCGTAGCACATTGAAAATTCACTCACAATGCCTTTTTATAGCTTCCATTTAGAAGAATTGTTACATGTACCTCTTAATTTTGTTGACTTACTTCACATTATAAATAGATATCTTAATTTTACACTAAATAATTATTAAATAAAATAATTGTGGAATAATCGGATGTAATCAAGTTTTATTTACTTTATATTTATTCATTGCTATAATTTTCAGAATGATTCTGATTGACACAGTACACTTAAAAAAATCTATAGAACAATGATCTCTTAATCCTACCTGAAAGCAGTAGAATATGGGTAACATTTTGACCTTATTCTAGTTTTCTCAACGGTTAAGCTGCAATTTCCTTTTCTACTAATGAGGCCTTTTATTTAGTTCCCCTATAATGGGGCATAAGTATTTTGATCTGCATTTTGCAGATTCTATTCGTTGGATTGCATAAACCTTATTGTCGCGAGAGAAAGCATCCTTTTCTAAGAAACTTCCCTCTGTTCTATATTGAAGACAGGGACATTTTGAAATGTTCTTTCTAAGTTAGTTTATTGTTCCATTATTGTTCCATTTGTGATATAAATATTGATTATAAACATAACAGAATATGCAATGTTATTATGTAACGAAACAAACTAACAATATATAAACCAAGTGTTAGGTTCGATAAACACTAAATAAATTGTAACAACTAACTATGAATAATAAATTGGGTGTATAACATTAAATTTTACCCTCAAATAAACACGAAAGCAATATATTTAAATTAACCTTAATGTTCACTCCTGTATTACGAAAGTTTCCTAAGTTGAAGATGATTTGCAAAATTTGGATATTTGCCCGAAAACGTTTCCATATCGATTTTAGGTATTCTCTTTCTGTCAATAGACATAGCTGTAGACATTTTCTATAGCCAGAACGTTCCAGCGAAGCAAAACTTTGTTTCGAAACTACGAGTGTCAGTTAACTAACTAACGTAAATATTGTATCATAGAGTCGTGGATAAGGTTCCGCAAAGCTATTATATTGAGTAAATCAGAAAGTCATTACGTTTTTCAGTATTAAAATAGACATTTTCTTACAGAGAAACGATTTTTATTAAATGTCCATTCTAGACCCATATCTTTTCAAATATTTTTGGCAGTAACATGATTCCAGGTTCATATATATTTTTTTCTTCACTGCCAATAATTTTAACCAGTTGATTTTGACCTCCTTGTTTGAAATAAAGGTTTAACTGAGTAAAAAAATTTTATAAACTAATATAAATAATAAGGAGACAGTGCCAGAACTAGAGATTATTTTGGATGTGGTTGTATATCCTATTTAAGCTGTAAAAACTTTTTAGATGGTTGGCAAACTTGTATGGTGTTGCGCATTCCTTGCGGTTGTCGTGGGAAGCCATGAATAATATAATTAGTAAGAAAGAAAAAGCTCTAAAAACATATTTTGCAAATAAACCATTATTAATATGCATTTGACAACACAATTGATGATAAACACCTTTTTAGGTACTTAACAATATTTGACTTTTGATATTTAATAATAAAGATAAATAAAAATGTTGTTGCACAGATTTCATATTTGTATCAAGTAAGGAACAGCGCATGGTAGCTGGTTGCGAAATATTTTAATATATTGAGGGCATCGCGTCTTGAAAAAGATTGAAAAGCACTGTTCCAAGTTATTAAGTTCCTTCCTGTTTACACGTCCAAAGAAGTCAAACATGCGCCATATGTATAATATAGAATGACGTATACTTTTATAGTGGTAAAATAGATCCACTACATTATTAATAAATATCATTTTAATTTTGCTTTAGTTTAAATTAAATCCATGGTGCCATGGTGGTTGCCAAGACCCTTCGTGGTTTGACTGCAGAGGCAATACTGCCACACCAACATTTCTGTTTAATAACAGCAATGTTAAGCGCTTCAGAGGTCTGGTTTGAAAGGTGTGGTATGGGACATACTCATCTGAGGTGTTCCAACTTAGTAGCAATGTATCTATTTGCTAATGTCAAGTAAGATACTTACCTTATCTGGGATTGATTACAGATGTCAGTCCAGTCTCATATTGTTTCTCTCTATCTTATGCTTGCAATTTCCTTCTCTAAGAATGGAGAAGAAGAATCTATAAAAATGGTAGTGTCATCCCCATATTATAAGTTGTTTTCGCAACAACCGTTCGACATTGTCTTGAGTAGGTACGTAGGTTAGCCACAACCCGACTTAGTTGTTTAAATTGGCTTAACTGCAGTAGCCATTTCCTTCTCTAACGACAATAGCAGTGTCATCTCAACATTATAAGTTGTTTCCGCGATAACTGTTCATCATTGTTTTGAGTAGTTATGTAGGATAGCTACCAAAGTTAGTTGTTTAAATTGGCTTAACTGCATGCCACTTTCGTACTTAGAGATAAGAATTCGCCCAGAGTTGTTTGTCAATCAAATCATCCGTTGAAGGAATTGTTTATAAAATGTGTTATGAGGTGTTTAAATCGCTTCAATATTACTTTTTAGGGGTATAGTGACAGTAGCTTTGCACTTCTCAATTTGATAATATTAGTGTTCACATCCTCCGAAGCCAAACTATTTGTTAGTACGAACTGATGATAGGATCTGACAGGTCATATGTGGATAGTTCCAGGCAACCTTTAATTAGTACCTAAGTACAATCAGCATAATTAGTCAATGCCAGACCCGTGTATTACCTTTTGAATTGAGGGTGTGCTAGCCTACACTCGAAAGCCTAGACCCTCTAATTAAGGGTTCTTACAAATGTAACAGATAATGTACCTAAAAGTTATTTTTTAATAAGGCACATTCGTTTTTTCATAATCAAGTAACATAAAAAGTTTTATACAAATGTGCAAAGACAGGTAGAACTTAAAAGGATAGTTAATACTTTAGTACAACTTTTGAATTGCCTTTTTTTACCGAAAATATAAACTGGCACGTGTGACATAAATAATGAGGAATCTAAGTGTACTCAATTATATATTTTAGATTTTATTATGCGATGTATATTCTTTTATTCTTGTGAAAGGAGTAGGCGAGGGCGACGAAGTCAAGAGCAATTGAGCCGAGAGCGCGCTACCGCGGCCCGCATGCGCTTCAAAGCAATTCCTTCTTGTTATATTGTGTCGCGATGAAAAGCGCAAGAGATACTGCTTAAACATACTAAAATTAATTATGTTATAATAAATCACACGAATATATATATATAGTGTTATTAATTTATACCACTTTTGAGGATAAAAGATATCCGTAGCGATGAATTGCATAGCTTATAATTTTCTTGATTACAACGTTTACTGCGTTTATGCTTGAATCGAATTGTTAACATTTGTGTTACTAAGAAAATTAAACAGTAGAAATGACATTTCATATTAATATTATATAGTCTCGTAAACAGTCGTTCCTGTTCCTTAGGCTTATTGTTGGTAGGAGAGGTAACAATTTTGAGCGGAAACGAGGGCGTGAGAGCTAGTAAATTACATTATACTCTAGAGGATATTTAAAAAAGGACCATGTTTTAAAGACTACTTAAGATACGAATATCTGGGCGATTAGAAATAATTTGAAATTGGAAATTTTATTTCCTAAATATTATATTACTATACCTGATTTGTAGGTGTGAGAAAACACATTAGAGCAAAGGTAAACTATAAAAGAAAGATAAGTTTTAAATTAGATATTAAGTAAAACGGTAAGAGGTAGAAAATAAATATTACACTTAAATAATAATATTCATGCAGCCTTAAGCCCTTTGTCAGTCAAATGTGATTTATTTCCATGAAACAGAAGATAAATTACCGCACACAAAACAACAAAATTACCTTTCTTAATTTTCATTTGTGACTTTCGTAAAGTCATGCTTATTCAACTTGTTAAGGTCGTTAAATTATTCCCAAAATATTTCAAATTCTTTCATCTTCATCATATTGTGAAAATTTGATTTTTATGATATCATATAAGATTAAGTTTAGTCTATAAATAAATTAAGAATTTATTATTGAATCAAGTATATTTACTTTGACAATATATGGATAGTATATTTATTAAAAGAAACGTATAAAATATATCAAGCAGTCCATTACTTAGCGTGCTTACAAACATTGATTTAGTCCAAATGGTTAAAACATCTCATGAATAAGATTAAAGTAAAACCTAGAGAGAACTAAGCAAATTCTGCTACGCTTCTATAAACCGTTTCGCGGGGTTTTACGTTTTCGACCGGCGTTAATTCTGACGACGGCGCAAAATATCGCTGAAACTGGGTTCCCGTACTTTAAATGGAACGATGCTTACCGCATGCTTTCAAAGCGATTACAAATTCGCCACTGCTTGTTTTGTAAAATATAATGGTATAATAAATGCATTGCAACAAAATAATGATGTACATTTGAGGTCTGGGGCCTTCCCGGAACGTGGTTCCCTAATCTCCATTAATAAACGGCAATAATAAGATAATTTATCGAACAATTTCAAAGAAATAACATAGTTTTTAACAAAATACTCACGCATTTAGTATGGTTATACAACCTCGCACGATGCTCGGGTTTTCGAATCTCGATACGGAAACCCACACATAGTAGAATGATATAGAAACAGAGATAGATACTTTTACAAGTGAAATTTCTTTAGAATCGTTGTGATTTAAAATTCGATGAAACGAAAATGCGTTACGATAACAGTTGTCAGCGCTACAACCAGATAGCGCTGTACCCCTTTCTGGATCACGCCAGTGATTTTAATTAGAAGCTTGTATAAGAACTCAAGTATGGTACATGCGAAATAAGATGACCGCATATGGGCACCAGTAATTACTTAATTGGTTTATGAAAAAGCATACGTCTTAATACTTTTATACTCAGAAATATTTTATTATTTATTATTGTTCTTATTAAGTTCACTTCTGTCGTGTGTGAATTGCACACATACACTATATTACTTACAAGATGTTTTTACCACCCAACTCCTAACGCAACCGCGTTACTGAACTTAGTTCCAATAATAATGTTCATTTCTAAATAAGATTAATATTTGGTATATTTTATTATTTACTGACACCCTTAAATGAAACGATATTAGTGGTACCGATATTTTCAATTCACATTGTAATATATTTCCTTACAAAGTATACAATATTGTTTTAGGCAACTCATGTTCAAATACGGCCCATATTCTGAGGCAACATTTGATTTATGATTGTATCAGGTACCTGTTATATAACCTAACGCAAAATGGTGACGTGTTGTATAATTTATCGGTAAAATACGATTTATAGGTCCTATGGAAGTATAAGACTTTATTCAATGTCTTATTACGAAATTAAATGTACCTAGATTTTTACTTAATACAGCATGGAAAATTGACAAGAAATATTCTCCTGGAAAATCTTATGGTCTAATTATATTTGAAGTGTAAAACTCGGAAAATCGAAACCGTATAGAAACCGTAACGGTATTGAGATTATGTTGACAATTAGTATATGAAAGTACATGGATATTTGTATGTTTTGTATAGATATCGGATGATGATCGTATGTCGCTGACCACAGCGGTGTCTGACGAAGAGGAACCCGGTGAGAGCGCAATGAACTCTCCGTACAAAGGCAAGCAGACCGGTGCGGCGGCCGCCTCCTTTAACTGCACTGGAGCGGTCAGAAAAGCTGGGTAAGAAACTTTTTCTAATATTGTCTGAATGATACTATGCTGTCTGGAATCGTAGACACTGAAATATCCGTTTTTGCCGGCGGATTTGCGGTCACTTCTCCCATTCCGAAGCACGTGTATTACGGTTTTATAATCTTGTTATATTATAGTACTAGGCAAAATAGCCTATTGAGATCGATCGACTGCAGAAAGGATTAGAGTAGAGTAGTCTGCCGTATCTTACCTTCAAAATAGAGTACAACTTTGACGACCAGCGTGGCGGAGCGGTCATCATACCGGTCTGACACGCAATGGGTTCCAGGTTCGATTCCCGGCCAGACCAGACATCAGAATGATGAGTTCATATTCTGTTCTGGGTCTGAGTGTTTGTGTATTCGTCTTTGCGTGTCCATGGTACCCACGACACAGGAGAAAATCCTAGTGTAGGGCTATGAGTCTAGAAAGCGTTTATGTTATTTAAAAAAAAAACTGTTATAAAAGCAAACAATATATAGGTGTGGCGACGGTATCATAAGTTTAAAATATGTTACCGTTGTATAAATTTCACTTTACTTTGCAATTTTACGAGTTATAAACGTAAAGCGCTCTGTAACCACTTTTCAAAATTTAAAGTTCATACCTAGTTTATGTTTTAATGTCCGATTACATTATATTGAAATTTATCACCATTATACATTTGCTACCTTGCGTTCTGGTATTAGCTACTTAGATTTATAAAGTAAGGCATTTCACGTTATTGTACTAAAACAAACCATGAAAACATCTGTACCTACATCGCATAGTTTTGTTACAACTCAATTACCCCTTTTAAATGCGACATCATGAGAGTAATACCAGCAACAATAAACTCGTATCTAACTATAGCGATTAATTTAATGTAAGTACTCACGTTAAGCTTGTCGCATTATTAGCAACACGTAATAGATTAGGTCTATATATTAACATCAGCTTCATTGACTAGGTTTAAATTTTCTGAAACTTTTTTGTTTCTGTTCTGGATGTTTTAATCCCTTACAAACAAGAAACAGTACTCGCTTTAATGAATATGAAATAACCCTAAACACATAGCAAATTGTTTGATAGTAGACCCTCATCAAAAAATATATAAATTCACTTATCAATATTTTCTAAGTTATTATTGACAACTCGAGTGTTGATTTTTTAACATCAGTTTGTCTATAGTTATGACCATGTAGTCCAGACCCTTATGTTGACTGCCTGTATAAATAGACATCTGTAGAAAGTGGTCAGTCAGAACATCTCATATTAATTGGTACCTAATTGATGGTTGGTGGTTGTGGTGTGGTTGTTTACTACGCCCTATAAGTCGAGCTTAAAGCAATAACTGCGGTGATTTTTCTATCCTCGTTAAATCATGTAGTTCTACCAGTATCAAATAACCAGTACAAATATAATCGATATCATGACATTATTTAATGCAACGTTGAATCATGAACAATGTTACCACATTATGTTAATTAGTCATTACATGTGTTCAGTTGTATTGCCTTGAAATAAATATCGATTGTACCGTACTCGATTTAATTATACAGACACCAGACCACTAATCGATTTTACAGTCGCGGACAGAAGTGAATATAATATTATATTTTTCTCTTGGTCAAATGTGCTATCTCAATTTCGTCCAGAATGATTAAATGTATCTGCGATTGACATCAATAAGAACTCGTTATATAATAGTTTTTTCTATAAATATCCAATATCTATAAATAGCAATTCGTACTTAATATCCACTGAAATATATTCTTCGTCCAGCAATTCTATTCATTCTACTTGGTAAATTATTGTTATACCAATAATTCGTACATGTGACATTATATTCAAATTAAACAAAAGATAAGTTTTAAGTCTTTCTTATCAGAATATTATATCACCTGTACTTTCCACAATGTAGCCGCGTTTCTTCCGCTTGAAAACAAACAAATATGAAAGCACCTGGCTTTCTAAAGTTTTAAAATAATTGTAAGGAAAAGGAAGAAGGAAAGGAAAACAAAAGGAACGTGATGTCGTAGAAAGCTGACGACTTTCCTAGAGCCTACAGAGTCCTTTATATTCCTTGAGGCTACAATTCCTGTTCCATGAATCTCAAATGACCGGAGGGAAATCTTAGCCGTGACCCATTCAATGCCGCCGTAAAAAGTAGAGCCTAACTACGAAGATGAGACGTTTCCTTGCCGATGAGATCCGTGACATACCTTCACGTTGTCCTTTCAAAGGATTTTTACAATGTAGGGTTATCTTCCGTGGCACTACTTTAACGTTGAAATTACTCCTTATTTTTATTTTGACGACCCGCGTGTCGGAGCGGTTACCATACCGGTCTGACACGCAGTGGGTCCCGGGTTCGATCCCCGGCCAGACAGACATCTGAATGATGAAGTTAGATTTCTATTCTGGGTCTGCGTGTATGTGTATTCGTCTTTGTGTATCCATGGCACCCACAATACAGGAGAAAATCCTACTGTGCGGCTATGAGTGTAGAAAGCGTTATTTACTCCTCTAATGAGGCATCATCACAACTTGCCAAATATTTGTTCAATAAATGATAAAATGTTAATATAATGTCGTGTGAAGATAACATTTATATTGTTAATTGGTTGTAGTACTGTTTCTCTGAAGCACTTAAATTCTATAATTAAATTCAATGAAACGTTAAATTAAATTAATTAACCTTTTTGGTGGATAAGGTAATATAGGCTACCACTAACGTAAATTGGAACGCAATCAACCTATCGGTAATTACTTGACTTTTGCCAACTGACAATTAATATAACCTACATGAAATACAAATTGTTGTGTACTTGATCTTATATTAATATTTACGTAACCATTTTATTTGAGTATACATGTTTAAATGTCCATACAATGTCAAGTGATCGCTCTAAGTCTAGTATATTTCGAGTTCGGAAGAATTTTAAAGTATCCAAAGAAGGAAAAAGAAAATTAACACCAACACCGATCAATGTTATTATTTGGACCATGGAGACACTAGGCGGTCGATCACGGGGAGTTCCTATCCACAAGATCCGCTCTTTTGTAAAAGAGCACTTTGTGGTTGCTTGCAGTGGCAAAAGGAAAGATGTTGACAAAAAAATTGATACGGCTGTGATGTTTGCAGTTTATTTTGGAATTCTTGAACAATCGGATAATATGTTCATTTTAAGAAATAATAACTTTTATTCCACTTAATAATTTAATTACATTGTGAAACATGTTAATACACAAAATATCTTTCACATGATGACGTTTTTTTATTTCATCTTTATCGGTTTTAAAATACCTAATAAGGTAATTACTTTTAAAACGTGTCAGTTCTGTGTAACTTATTTCTTAAGCTAAGAGTATAAAATTCATGGTCTTCAACAGATTTTTAAGCGTGAAGAAATGGTTACTCCGCAAAAAGCATCAAATAGAGCTGGCTCGGAAACGCGGTTGGAAGGGTTACTGGGTCTGCCTGAAGGGCACGACCCTATTATTTTACCCGTGCGATTCGCGCGAGGGCCGCTCCGTTGAAGCTGCCCCTAAACATCTAATCATAGTCGACGGAGCTATCATGCAGCCAATTCCAGAGCATCCTAAACGAGATTACATATTCTGCCTGAGCACGGCCTTCGGAGACGCGTACCTATTTCAAGCTCCCTGCCAAGTGAGTATCTCTAACATTACAATGTAATATAACACATTTCAGTGCATCTTACAAACTTAAAATATACCGTATAATTACATAGGTGGAGCTTGAAAACTGGGTGAAT
>DWTU01003422.1:0-10434 GCA_018251515.1 Cecropterus confusis
CATGCAGTCCACCCGATGGTAAGCAGTTACCGCTCATGGACATCTGTAAGCAACTCATACAGAATAAGGGCTCTATTCGAAGTCGATCACAGATGCGTTGCTACTCCTGAGGACTATGATGGTCGCCTCATATATAAGTGAGCCGGCAACCACATCCTTCCACCGAAACGTAACAACTGCTTCACGCTAGAAATAAGTGTGGCGGTGATACCTCCCCAGTCGAACTGCACTGGTTCTACAACCTGGCAGTTTATTAACTAATATCTTCCTCTGAAACACAAGAGCTTCAGGCTAGAAATAGGAATGACATTGGTACATACCCGGTCAAACTATTTTCGTTCTACCTTGAAAAAATATGTTATTACCTGACTCAATTATGTATATTATGTAGCTGGGTAATATATGGGTAATATATGGGTAAATAAATATATGGGTAAATATACGGGTGAACCAGATATCCAGTATCCCTTTACAGTAAACATATAAATTACCATTACTTAGTAGTTCAGCTTCAGAATTGCGGTCCCGTATGGCATCAACTAATTTAACACCACAAAGCGATGGGCCTTTGAAGCCTTCGGGGTCAATTATGGGAATTTAGTTAGGATGCCACACCCGTATGTATATTTCAATGGGTACACCCTTTGATGATTCGTGCGTATTTTTGTAAGCAAATACGGGTTAAAGTTTAGAATGGAATGGTAGTTTTCGTCACGCGGTTAAACACGTTATGCTCGTAATGCGATGTTTACTTCCTTTCATTTCTATTAAATATTCATTTATTAATAAATTAAATAAACATTTATATTAAAATTATCATTAATCATTAATATTAAATAATCATCTCTATTAAATGCTAATGTGTGTGTGAGTAACGATATAAGCAGACGAGCCTTTTGCGCAGCTGGTTTCTTTATTTTTCATTTCGACACGATTTTGACTTTCTTAGAATAAAATTTTAACGATACCATTGAATCGTCGTTGATATTCACTAAGACGCCTAAGATACGAACCTAAGATACGAAGAAGTCTCTTCCTTTATACGACAATATCATTACTTTATGCCATGTAATGCACTAGTTCTTATCAACAAATAAACAAGACGAGAAGAATTTGTTTAAAATTCAATCACCTTCTTAAATCTTTTATTCAGTTACTTGACTCTTTAGACTTAGTTTGATTGGAACAAAAAAATAAACAAAATTTTATAAATTAAAAAGAAAAAACACAAACCTTTTATCACTGTTTATTCAAGGCATGAAATCTTTGTTCAAAATCGTGAGGCATATAAAACGGTCGTACCAGAAACCTATTATTCTTTCATTTACAATATAGACCTCCAAATGTCAAGAATACAAAGCTGAAATTAAATTTCAAGGAGAATTATCTCTATAGAAACTTAATAAAGTAAGATCTTGAAGCAGGGTATTATATTTTTCATCCAATTTCCGTTTAGGAAATTGTAATCGGAGGTCTTAAAACCCTAAAGGAAAGATTAACTTTGATAAGGTATGAAGTCAAGTGGCTTCAATTTGAGAGAACTGTAAGATCGTTAGAAATAATTAGAGTGAATGATGAACTGTGAATTGTAATATCAATATTATATAGAGAATAAAAACTTTTACATTACATTAGTGTTCAGGAAATATCTATAAGTTTGGTTGAACGCGCTAATCTCAACTACTGGTTCGAATTGAAAAATTATTTATGTATTGAATAATCCATTTATTGAAGAAGTTATAGCAAGTTAATGACATCACTATGTTGGTTTGTTTAAGATAATGCTCTATTTAAGGTTATTGTTGGTAACTATAGTTTTTATTCATGGTAGCCTAGTTGAATGGAGTCATAATTATCTATATTCACAGATTGTAATCAGTCTGATGTTAGTATCTTATGAATTTAAGTAGCAAATGAGAACATAGTACTTAGTGGATCTGGTGGTAAATTACCACTACCTTCCAATCCACCAATTCAGCTGCATAAGCGTTGCCACTCGATCATTAAGATTAAACGTTTCGTGTAAGTGTATCTCTATTTCAAACGCTTCAAATGAGAAGGCAGCATCGCTTAAATCTGCTGTTATACTCCAGAAATAGGTGTTAAGGTGGACACCACGAGTTTTACCAATCATACTACCACTATAATTTACGTCGTAATAACTCATGGCGCATGTGTTCCAGGCATTGTAACGCGCATGCGCGTAAATTTACCAAGATGGCGGAACTCGCCCGGTCCGCGACCTATTGTAATAACTAAATTTCGCGATAAATCAAAATAAACTCAGAAAAGGAAAGTAAATTGTAGACAATTGATTACACTTATAAAAATTAGTGTTTTAAGAATTGTAGTGTACAGTCGTGTATTTGGATTCAGTAGTGTTGACAGTTCAGTGGTCAGGAAAGATGAGTGGGTGCGATGCACGCATATGCATGGTACTGTGACAGACAGTTCCTTAATCCTCTGGTTCTACCACATTGAATAATAGAATGCGTTGAAAACATTGAGACGTAAGGAGCCGTGAACAGAGACGTGGAATTTTGAAAAATGGATGCGCCCTCGTGAAGGTAAGGACTTCAATTTGGTCATTTTCGTAGTAATTATAGCTAACTACAAAAATGAGTTACTAAAAATTCTTACTAATTTATAAGCTGTGTAAACATTTAATCCGTCACCATTTCCTTGTTAGTTTGTGCTTACATGTACACAATTTATACTTAAATATCCTAAAATGCTGACTGATAAATCTCAAGGTATTGAATGTTACTTTTAAATTGTAAATAAAAATTTCAGATATATGCACACGGCATCCTAGAAATAAATAAAATTGTGTATTTTAATATAGCAATAGGAATTTATGAGAGTCTGCAAGCCTTTTAAAGCCTCACTGCTGACTTAGTTTCATCTCAAAATTAGGTAAGGTCTGAAGAATATGTTTATCTGTAGGTATTCTATCGCGTTGCACGAATGGTATTAGTCAAGAAAGTTAAAATTTATTGGGTAACTCGTGTCATATTTTCAACAGCTCACAAGGCCTCTTACGAGATACAAAATCTAATTTGATGAGACTGAAGCACTCCTGCAAATTTATACTAACACACTAATTACTTGATAAGAGCTGAGACACACACGCATAAATACAAGCTCACTCATAAACACACACACACACACACACTCACTCACACATCCACACAGACGCATAAACACACGCTCACTCTCTCTCTCTCTCTTACACACACAAACACACACACACTTACACGCTTAACGATTGGTAACAATGATAACAATCAGCATCAACGTGTGATTGAGTTGAGACATTATTTGTTTTTGTACGTAATTATGTTTATATGTTATTTATTTTTTGTAAAATGCAAGCAACAAATAAGTATGCACCTCTAATAATGTGAAGTGTTCACTATCGCCCATAGAAGTCTGATACCAACCTGAATTGAGTTAGGCGACAGACCTAAGCTGAATCATTGGTTCATAACCGCTTCTGGAGTCCCTAGTACTTTTGTCGTACGTTTTTCTTCGAACCAACACACTTCAGCCTTTATAAGAGAGAAGTCAGCGCCATCGCCTGCCGTATCCACTTACCTAACATTGTAACATGGACTTTCTTTAAATTTGAAGTGACGGAATAACATGCAGTCTAGTTGATGATAAGGGGCCATGCGCATCTGTTTCAACGTACAAAAATAATGGCATCTACCTGAGATCAGGCAAAGATATACCAAAGGTGTGGGTCCAACATATCGCTGCCTTGCGTGAATAATAACGCAACTCAAAAATATTAAACATGTTTTTTTTTTGTTTTTAATGAATGAAGTTAAAGCAATGATACTTTTAACCTCTTTTAGATATGTCATAATAAAACCTTCTTGCGTAAAATGTAGCTTTAACTTTGTATTGAGCGGTTATTCTTGCAAAGCATTAATACCACCACACACTTCACTCCTCCTTTGCTCTAGTTAATAAAAGCAAAAATTAACTTAATCTTTTGTAGTATTCGAAAAACATTAAAAAGGAAAACTAACATTCCTTTGTTCATTTCAGTCAGGCCGTAATTATGTTTAATTCCGCCTTTGAGATTTTTCCGTAAAAAGAAATGGTAACGTCGTTAAGAAATTACTAGCTCGTTCATTTTGTGAAAACTTTCAGAAAACTTAACAAAATTAACGCTCAAAACATTTTTTACCGGTCTTTTAGAATTTATTTTAAAAAGGATACTTACTCAGCGTTAGTTTTGTTTTATTTCTGGTTGTGAGTTCCACAAAGATGCGTCAGTGGAAACTATGCGGGTCCGGGCGCGAACAATATAAATACAAGAATGTGAAATTAAACAATAACAAGAAGAGTGTATAGTGTTCTTGCGACAAAGTTAACATCGGAAGCGGTCATAAGTTTCACGACTTACCTACGCGGCGCCGGCATGGTACGCGTTGGTATCTAGGTCAAACCGCCAGCGCCTCCAGGCGCATTAGAACCTGGCCATGCGAGCAATCGTAGGGGCTGGTCGCTTCGTCAAGAACATCGTGGTGAGGGCAACTTCAAGAACGAGTTCGTAGACCGACTCGTATATTCAATGTACGAGCGTGCAGAGAGTGGACCGCATTCACACCTAAAGGGGTTCACGTCCCTACACGATCGACCATCTGGGGGGCGGCCACTTCCGCGGCAGCTTTCAGGCCTGGTTTAACCTCCGACCACCAGGAGGACGACCGTACGGCTCTTAGGTTAACGACGCACGAAATCCGAACCGTCTATTAAACAGTGAGGATGGTAAATATCATTTACATTTGTAAATTATATTACAATGTTTTCATTAACATTGTATTATTATGTATAAATGTCAAGGATCCGGGAGGTATTCCATCTCCTAGAGAATTGCCAGGGTAAAGACCCCTCGCAACCGGAACATCCTTGCCCAACCGCCGACGTTGTTATGTCGTTATGTCGACATAACAACGTCCCCGTTATTATTTAAGTATAATCAAATGATT
Organism: Cecropterus confusis; assembly: GCA_018251515.1. Classification (NCBI taxonomy): domain Eukaryota; kingdom Metazoa; phylum Arthropoda; class Insecta; order Lepidoptera; family Hesperiidae; genus Cecropterus; species Cecropterus confusis. The sequence goes on from DWTU01003422.1 coordinate 5,004, forward strand.
CTAAATATGAGCCAATCAAAAAATCGGTTTATCAGTTTTTACAAAAAAGTCTTTTAACGATCCTGAAAAATTACCCTCAGTGAACATACGCAGTTTTAGACAATGTTAGATCGCGGTATAGAACTGTCACCGTCGATATGTAATAATACAATAAATCAAATCAATAAACTATCATTAAATGGAATAAAGGTTGTTCTTAATATTAACCAAATGCAAACAAAAACTAAATTCATATAATGTTTCAGAGAGTAAATTTATATCACTTCAACATACGAAACTGCATTCTGGCAACAAAATATGTTAAATCCTCTTTTACACTTAATCAATCATTTGTTTATTGTGTAGCTTACAAATAATAATTAAGAACAATATTGATTGTTATTATATTGAGTTATAGAATTATTTAAAACAGAAAATATTATTCAACACATTTTTCTTGATTTATATCAAGTTGCGCTTCCAAGCAACATGATATTATGGAATATAAAAAAAATATGTTCCTGTCAATTTTGTATTAGACAATATTCATTTCTTAAAGGGTCAATGATTGTAGTTGATAATCATAAATAGTAATACACGTTAGTAATATCTGCGTAACATTCCATGTTAGTAATATCTGCGTCTCTGTCTGTTATCATCATAACCTCTGTAGTCATTATAACCTCTCGAATCATGATGATCTCTCCTGTCATGGTACTCTCTGTCCCTATTTCCATGTCGTTCATACGGGAAGTGGCGCCGGTTGTTTCGACGATCATTCCTCCGTCCTGAATTATTGGGTGTCCACCAATTTTCAACGATAGGCGGTGTAGATGGCTTAGCATTGTGGACTTTCATAAATTCCTCATCATTTTCTGTAAATCGATCCTTGAACTCTTCCTCACATTGGGCTAAAAATTCTTGATCCTCCTTTGATAAACTTGTTGTGGCTGCCATCTTTAATTTCAATATTCGGGATATTTGATTAGAGAATCTGTAACTGAAATAAATTATCTTTTTCATTAACGCACAGCTTAGCAGTTATTTTTCCCCTTTATTGAACTAAAACACAATGACATCCCCAGCATTTATATATACCATAATTTCAAGCTATTGTTAAGCTAGCCACATTTTGCACATAAATTACGTTTGTCAAAACACAACATGACACACAATGTATTTGATTACTGAAGCAAAATTTCTAGAAACATAAACTATAACATCATAATCATCTTTAAAAACAACCCCCTCGCAATCTCTATCTACCAGGTATCTTTCATTGAAATCATTAAAATTTATGTTTCTGTATTTTAGGGACAAAATATATTAACATTCAATTCTGAAAGCTTCTATTATAATTTAACCCTTCCTACTTACAAAATGCAAAAATGCTAATTTTACAAGAGACTTAGGAAAAATTTTAAGAATGTTTTTGTTTGTAAAAGGTTTTACTATTTAACTTGCAATTCATATTTTACCTTATGCATAATAGAAAAGTATACATTATACATACGAGTACATGAACATGTTATATGTGGATACTATTTCCAAAGAAATGCTTTAATTTATTTCTATTATTATCATAAGCATCCTTAATTAAAATGGTTGTAATGTTAATTATATACCATTACAATGGTAGCAACATGAATAGCAATGCATAAAATAAACATGTTTCATAATAAAATCTGAGAATTTGCCATAACTTATTTGATTATAGTCATTAGTAAGTTCACTCTACCGAAATAATTTAAATATAGTATACATACTTAAATGCGATGGAGAACTCGTCCTCAAGCCACCGAACAATTTTCACAGAGGCAAAGGAAGCATTTCTTGGAAAATCCAATCTGCCACCAACAACTCCACGGCATATTTTTTCGGATAAAACAGTTTGATTGTTCTATAAATTACATATATAATTATGTAACATTGAACTGATTAAATAAATAATAGGAACAATATCTGTTTTTGTACTAATTTAATGATGTACACAAAAACATTTTATGTAACTTAATTTAAATTAATTAGATATCAAAGTACAAGGACTGTACTGAATAAGATAAACTTAATAAGACATATTGTTATAACAAAGAGTTACCTGATAATATTCTAAATCCCTTTGCAATAGAATCGGGATCCGATCCATAATATTGCCATCCTCAATAACCTCCATTTTGGATAATAAATAAAACCAAATAACAAAAATAAAATCCTATAATACTTATTATACAGTAACAAAACAAAAATTAAATAAAACTATGAGCACAAGATTTGAAATCTACGTGTTTGACAATTTGTGATATCTCATTTTGTAATAATTGATGTAAGGTTACTCCGTCGTGTTTATAGACCCAGTAGCCTCCGTCCTTAAGTACTAAATCATAACGTTTAGGTCCCGATGTGGGTGAACTGAGCCAAATCTGTTTGTTTGGTGTTTGTCTGTTTATCACATAAGTTCCATATTGTGCACCAAGGACTACTGTTAACACGCCATCCTGAAAAAAATATTTTTTATTATACAATGCCTGTATTGCAATATACAGATAGATACTTAAAACCTAAGATTAAATGAATAATGTTTATATTATTATGTTATACTGAGCTGCTTAGTTCTTTGATTATTACATTGAAGTAGGTAACAAGCATGCAGTCCACGTTGTGGTATTCCTGCCAATGGAGATATCAACAACTCTATATATATAAGACTAGTCATAACTGAGGAGGTATCTTCCTTATAACACCAATCAACTCAGAACACAGCTGCCCATAACATTATTCCACCAAAATATGATGGTAAGACCAGAACCACATGAAGATTTACTAGTTTTTAAAAACCACCTCTGACACAAATATGATTCTTTGATATCTTTTTACCCGACTGCACCGGAAGGAGGGTATTGATTTTCGAGTGTATGTATGTATGCAAGTATGTTTGTTTGTATGTATGTCAATTTCTTTAGCACGCGCTACAGGTCAAATGGCTTGACAGATTGTAACGTATCATTAGAATCGTCCCAGTTGGGAAAGTGACAAGGGCTATATAATTTTTCAAAATGGTGCCTGAGAGGAGGGGAGTGGAATGTGGAATATGGGTATCAAATGAAAGGTAGTATACCAAAAGCTAATAGACCGTTCTAAATATATATTCATTGTAATAGTATTACTTAAGTATTTTGACGAAAACTGATATTAACCGTTAAATTAAATGTATCATTATGAACAAAAATGGTTTTTAACAGCCGGGTTTTTTGTTGTAATATTTTTAACAATGTTACTAGTTATTACAACTTAATTATTATATAAAAAATATCCTCAGCTACAGTGTACAATCTTAACAGTTAATATATTTTGGTGGATTAATTGAGTGCTAAAATTACCGGTTACTTACACTATACGTAACGTCTGCGCCTTTTAAATGGGGCGTTTGGTCGACTATTTCCTCGAAATATTCACACAGAGATTCTAGAGTTTCGTTACAAATTTCTTCATATACCGCCACTTCTATGTGTTCGGAAGATTGTGTATTTGATGGAGTAGAATAACGGCAGTTGTACGGTCTCATAGAGCTACATTTTAACGAATTCACTAGAGAATATTGTCTTAATATAACTGGCGGGATCTTATTGATTTTTCGTTGTGCTAGCCACCGCGTAGTACGAAGTACGTTTCGCAACATTTTAAAAAAATCTATAAAACTAATGCGTAGCTAGGTTACGATAGTCGTGTTGTGAAGAATTTAGCAGAATCGCACCAGCTGATCAGTAGACAGTTGCTTTGACAGATATAAAGTGTCAAAATGTAGCATTTTGTCTTCTTGACATTTAGTCTTTCCGTCGCACTCTAACTATACAATATTGTATAATTTTGCTTATACTTTTGATTATTTTTATTAATCCTTCTGGGTATTCCATTTTGGGTGAATTGCCTTAACCATTTAAATGTTTTCATAACAGCATTTTTTCAGTTACATTCTTACGGTCACAAGCAATGGCTGACAGATGTCGCTTTATACACTTGCTTGATATGTCAGACAAATTGCAAGCTCGCAGTAACAATAACGATTAATAATTGCATTGTTTTACTAACTCATTTTACAAGAGTAAAATTTTATGTATATACTATGTCAGCTAGATATTTCAATAAATAATATAAATAAGAAAATGGCACCATGACTATTGAAAATTAATTCCCTGCTAATTTTGCATTTTATACACATATTATGTTCCAATTTTGTCACTCCGCTGTGTGCTCTTCATCCCTCTGTTCTTCAGTATTTTCCTCTGCAGGAGGCAGCATATACGCGTTTTGGGGTGGAAGCATCCAAGGATTTGCTTCATAGGCGGGCGATAAAACAGATATCGACGGTTCTGGAACCCTTGGAATTGGTAATAGGGAGTTATATTGGTTCCAATGTGGGCTGATAAATAGCACATGTCTGTCTTCTCGATCTTGTAGTTGACGATAGTGCCCAAGATTCGGTTCATCCCATGGATCCCAGAGTTTTCGAAATTCTTTCATCTGTCAAATTAATTTATAGTTATTGATTTAGGCAGGTACCTACATAGAATGCATCACGGCCTCTCCTATTCTTTATCTTTAACGGCAGTGTTAAGCGTTGCTACATTCTAGTTTGAAGGGTGTGGTGAGACAGTGGTACAGTATCTACATTCTCTGAAAGCAGACATCGATGTTCATTACTATTAGGTGAACAAGCTAAGATAAGCTCAATATAGCCTTTTCTATTAATAAGCTTATTATGTTACTTCAAATTCATAAAAAAATGACTCATTACTTGGTTCCCTAAATATGAAAAGCAAGATACAAACAATCTAATTACGACAAAAAAACTTTAACAATTTTAACTAGGGGAACCTGTTGTACCTAGGCCAGTTTTATAAATGTAGCTTTTTTTTAAAGTAATGCTATCTATGTGTTTTCAGTGTGCATGTATGTAAAGATCATTTAATCAACTATATAATTTAATCATAAAACTGTGTATATTTTTAAAAACTTTCGACCACTAACCTCTAAAGAGAAAACTGTCCAAGGTACAACAAAGCATATACCTTGGACAGTGTCCGTTTTAACTTGGACAGAGAACGTTCTAATCGAGATAAACAGTATTATTAACCATAATTCTGTTGAAATATCATTAACGATAACGATTTAATCATATTAGCTTTTGCAATTAATAATAGTTACAGTTTAAACGATATTTAAGTAAAATTATGTTCTTTTTTTACATATTAATTATTTTACTCATACATCATAAACGTATGTTAAACTTTCAATATAATATTTTTACTCGTAAAATTGTTCGAAAATCATTTTTGAACTATTTTCAACAAAATGAGGTACATCGTAAGTGGGGTGGCCAAGGTACAATATCGCGAAAAATTCACTCAACAAGCTTGATAAACCCACTTGCGATTGAAATTAGGATCTGACACTT
>DWTU01003423.1:0-10433 GCA_018251515.1 Cecropterus confusis
ATAAGGCCGCCTTTTGTATTGTTCTTTAAATTTGTATGTTTATTTGTTGTTTTATTTTTGGGTACAATAAAGAGTATTATTATTATTATTATTATTAAACCTACTTACTTTTATATAAATTCCACTTCGACACGCAGAAACTCATTTGTTCTTATTTATCAATATCCATTTCTCTCTATAAAAAAACCTACTAAAATATTAAATAATAATGATCCACGCTGCATAGCTGTGCCCATATTGATATTACTCGCAGAGAGCTCCAATTTTGATTCCCTTCCAGGCACATATCACAATAATTTGCATTTAAATTTGTATTTCCGGACAAAGTACATGGATAAGTACATGATCTATATGAACCTGTATATACGTGAGTATATATGGAGAATGAGAAAAAACCTTAATGAGAACTTTATAGCCACGCTGAAACGAAATCAGGGCACACGATATTTCTAGGTCGGTTTTCTATACAAAGGCACAGATTTCTCGCTCGATGAGCTATACCGTCTTTGAGAAAAATGTTACAGCATATAGGTTTATTAACAAACGTCTTTAACATAACGAGTGTTTTACGCATATTTTTAATTATATCGCATATTTATCATTCAAATGGTTACAAATAATTAAATATCGAAGTTTTTTGATTTAGTATGATATATCAGTAGTGGTGGCTAAGTGGTTAAAGATCGGAGGTTCGAATTCCAGACTCCTCTGATTTTATAATTTTGTACGTATTAAAAATTAATTATCATTTAACAAAACGGTGAAGGAAAACATCTCGTGTACATACACTTACAAACCTGAGAGTTCTTTAAAAAATCTGAAAGGTGTGCGAAGTCTACCAATTCGTACTTATCTAGCTCGGTAGACTAAGGCAGAGTTCCTCTTCATCCCCGGCAGTAGAACAGTAACGGTAGTATAATATAGTCCCTAATCTATTTCTAGCATAAAGCAAGTCTTGCGTTTCAGTGAAAGGGTGTAGTTGCCGCTCACTTTCATATGTAGTAGCGACATAGCTGTGATTTAATACAGTGAGAACCCCGATCTACATGAAGCTGCTTGCGGATATCCAAAGGCTGGTTGCTTGTTAGCTACTTCAATCGTATAAAAAACCTATCACTATGTATTCACCCATTAGTAGCCTGTAAACGGTATTTCATCGCCTCAAGTATGTAACACTACTCGCTTCCCAGCGTCTTAAGTCAGTCGCAAAAGAAAATTGCTATGCAAATCATAAACAAAAACCAATAACTATGCTGTTATACGGTCACGCTCATTGGATAAGGGTAATTATTGACTGGTGACCACCGAGGGTAGGAAGTGATGCGTTGCGCCTAACTGTTCGGTGTCTGTGGGTGACTATCAGGCTACTGGCCATCGACCTAGACCTTGCTACATAGAATTGTGTCATATTTACGTAAGTTTTCTCACGCAGAATTAGAATAAAGAAACGACAGTTTACATGAGATAAAAATATAATAAGAAAATAACTTCAAACTAAAATTGAGGAAACTCATGCTTTTATTATTCAGGTGTCATTAATATTAAGTAGAAAAAATGACGATGATCTAAATAGTAATACATGAAGTGAATACTACCGGTCCCTTTTTACGAATATTGAGAGTAGTGTGAGTTTTGACATAGTTAAAAGTTAATGGCAGACATAAACATATTTTTCTAAACAATGTTAGGACAAGTGTCTGCGCCGCTGTTAACGGTAAGTTTATGTACGATATTGTTTAGAAGGATTCTGTCTTGTCTGCCGCAACACGCATCTGCCAGGTTAAATATCTATAAATAAAACAAAGGTTTGTTTCGGGATTAAACTATTCTTACGTTAAACAAATGTGTATAAGAAAGTCGTACTAAAAACGAAAAATGATATAATTTATTACACTTTCTGCTTACATCACGTGTGGGAATTTGAATGTTATTTGACATATCCGCATTCGTCGCAAAACGATCGCTCAAGTTGATTTTAGTGTAGCGTCGCCGCGCCGATCAAGAGATATAGAGCGTGAATGAAATTTCACGACGAAAATTTTCCCTCGCTTTATTCATTTTTACGGTTCTGTACTGAAAGGAATTCATTCACTCAATTACTACGCCTACGCTAATCGTTCATGCGTCAAACTGTTACTTATTTTTATTTTACTTATTATCTACAAAGATTACGTGTTATTTAGCCAGATATTCTAACAAGCATTAAAAGTATCAGGCAAAAAGTATGGAATGTTCCCGGACAAAAAATGTTTACTCGTACATTTGCTTGCATTACAACAAAAACACATAACATAATTAAAAAAAAAAATACATGTCATAGTGTCATTAAATTGTCATAGTAAACTTTAAAGTAAACTACGATAATATTGAACCCAAAAGGCTCGCAATTACATTCAAAGTGTGTGCCATTGTTAACATTTCTTTTTGTCGTCGGGTTTAAATTCGAAAGAGATTTCATGACTGTCCAATGATATCAACCGGGAAGGGTGGTTTAAACTTAACCACTAGCGGTCATCCTTATTACTACCCACCGCACGCGACGTAGTGTAGTGTAACTTTGTACACGATAAGGACCTGCACAAGCCCCGTGACCCGTGGCTATACGCGCTTTATTATTTACCCTAATTATATACATTTATGAAAAGTAACAGCCGTGGGTGTGTGTAAGGGAAGGAGTGGGGTCTGTACCTCTTAGTATAGAGACAAAGAAGAAAACAATGTTTTACAGCTGTGGAATTTGTGAATGTTGAGGTTATATACATATTATATTTAGAAATGAATAAATGTAATCACGTCCAGGAGATGCACATTGTGTTCGTATAGAAGTGAATCAACGTAACCTAGATGTTATCAGGGAATGACATGCAGGTAAAGAAAAATTACATAATGTATTATTATTTCATTATCGATGTAATAATTGAAAAAGTTTACATTAAAAAAGTTAATGGACGAATCGACATCAATCATTCGTTATATTCACTTAAAAATACTGATATTAAATACTACAACTATAATAAATATAGATATTGTGACTAGTGATAGATATAAATCTTGTATTATGTTAAATAAAATTATAGTTCGGATATATAGGTATAGCCGTAAATTATATTTTTTATTATAGCAATGTTAAGCGCGTTACAGAACTTCATGCACGTTTGCTACTTATAAATAATATATATATATATATTACAAAATAGATTTGGAACGAATACCCTGTTATTCAATAATTATAATTTCAAAATCTTATTTATGTCATCTGATAACATTGTAAAAAAAATATATGAATACATACCGGCTGCACCAGATACAAACGCATTTTAATTGTAATGAATTTCCCCACACAAAAAATATATCTCTATGGAAAGCGTATTTGCATTTTAAACACAAAGATATCTTACTATCGTTTAATCTACTAATAACTGCACTCAATTGTGCTGTTATAGCTACTTCCACCTAGACTTCATTTACATAATTATCTAATCAAAATGCTTTATAGGATTTATAAGTACCTACGTGCACACGAATTTGATTTAAGCGGCTTAACCCTAACCTGAGATTAAAGTCGAAATGTTTAAACACGTACTTTTTTATCTAAATCCGACGTAATTAATTACATAACAAATCAAAAATTTATTTAAATTTTGGTAATTGCTGCCACTTATCATGACTGAAAGAAACTGGTTTTGTGGAACTAGAACGCTCTCAGCTCGTTGACAATCGTGTGTAAACACAGGAGCATATATCATGCAGTCGGAACACCATTGTCGGCCGTCGGCAACAAAACCCATACGCGAGATATCAGCAAAAACGCGCGACCGTCGGAGGGAAGTCATTCACCTCGAGGAAATCGCTGTTTACATCAAATACAATTGAGAATCGCATCACAACTAGATCGACGCTAAATCGACGTTTTTCTCCCGTTTTGTTCGAATAATTGCGATTAGTTCAGGTCGTGCGCGTCTAGGTGGGAATCAGACTGTACAGAGCCGTGGCTAGAGAAATCTGCCGGCCCGCTTAGACACTAATCGGTCTGAGCGTTACTGTAACGGTTAGGGTTCTTAATTTGCATTGATATCTATAATTGCCTGCTATATTTTTTTTACAAACTACAAATTCAATAATCGCTGAAGAAACAGCGTTTTATTTTTCGTGTGGCACTCACAAATATTGCATTTTTTTAAGAATTAGTATAAGAAATTTATATTTTATTCTAGACATAACTATGCAGGGACAAAACGGGTCTACCTATGAATCAAAGTACGTACACATTGTATCAGAATGTATTAAGATGTACACGATAAATTAATTCTGAAATAACTCATAAAATATTTAAAATAAAATGTAAGTAATGAGTAATTAGTAATGGGTACTAATTACAGTTTTTAATTGGTATCCTATAATAAATTTTATTTGGTATCCTAAACTGCCAGCATGTAAAGGTTTTCCGAATTTTAAACAACTTTAGAAGGGTATAGATCGAAAACGGTTCTAACAAATGCCATGGATGGCAGTGACCACATACCGTCAGGTAGACTGCATGCTCATTTGCAAGCTATATAACAAAATATTTATTTTCCTGTATTGCTGATGCCATAAAAACGATTCAGGCATACAGATACTCCGGCAGAGATTACAATTTAAATACATATATCATTTCATATGCAGATGCATCTCTAGAGCATACAGCTGTAATTTTGCTGTTAAAATGTATTTTTCTTATGCATATTATTGTTAAGCTTCACGTTAACCTACTACTTAAAAACTACATTAATATTAATGTAAGCAAACTTACCGCTTAGGCACACTGATCCTACGTTGCCGGAACAGGTGGTCCATTGTCTTTCTTTCGTCTTTTCACTCCACTCGGACTGTCTCACACGGAGAAAATTATAACAACTTTCACTTGATCTCGAGTGTTTCGTTCCGGAGCCAGTAGCTGACTTTATGTCGATATTCGTAAAACAATACTCACTTCACAACAGTTCACTACAATTACTTGCAAATCAATGTCTTGTATTCAAATATGTGAAATGCTTTCTATTCAAAACACGAAAAACACGTAATGACGGTAATTTCGGACCTAATGGAGAAAAAATATTGTATTACGTTGTTTTCAATGTTATATTAGCGAGTAATTTACTATTTTGAAGTATGTTACGGATATTATCACTTTATACCTTATAAGTTGGATGCAAGCTCGAGTTTAAAATCTTTACCTACAGATAAAATAAATTAATAATATCCGGTATGAATGCGATCGTAATTCTCCGTTTTTGAATTTCCTTTTGCACTAAAAGGGGTTAATGCGATGTCACTTAACAATGAACCCTGTCGCCACGGTCTAAATCCTATTTCAGTAATTTTCAGCTCTCAGCTTTCAGCTACGAATTACTGATGACAACCAAATGTTTCTCGTATTTTTAATGCGTCACCAGTTTATTATTTTTTTCTATAGCGTTACATACATTCACGGATGGCCTATATGTAAAGATGTAAGTATTTAGAACCCAAAATTATATATAGGTAACTGTCGATTTACATAATTGTGAAAATTATAAAAATTAATAATGCCAAAAATTTTCATTGTTCATGGTATTGTATAAACAGTGTCATTAGTAAAGCCTAAAATCCTATTTTCCTCGATTCCCGTAACAATATTCACCACGAGTGGATCAAACGTTTGTTATTAACCTGTCAAAAAAAATAACAAAGGAGACATACATATAAAGTTCTCAGTTTACGAAAAAACTAAGATAGTAAAATATTTATCTATAAATGTTCCCAACACTATTTAGAAAAAAATAGACAATTAAATGAATTTTAACAGGAAAATAGTTCGTTAACCAGAGATTATGATCATGATGATTATGATTGTACGATAAACTTCCTCGAATCTATAACAAAATGAGCTTTAATGATCCAGCTTTCTAGCATTTGTTATTTATACAATCTAAAATTTCTACTCCTATTTAGATAATTCATGAAGAGATTTTTACTTTGTTATGTAAGATCATTTAGAGGGAACGTCGAGATCAAGAAAGACTTGATTGGATACTTAAAGTTTCGCCGTCTACTAATAGACGAATTAAATTAGAAATGTGTTTTCTGCTTGAATAACGTCGTTTCCCTTAAATTTACATATCTAATAAGTAGTTTAGTTATTTGGACATTGGAGCTATATTCTGTGTTTTGGTCAACTTTTTGAAAAATACTCTTATTCCTTGAATTAAATAAAACCGTTTACTTATTTCATGTTGGCATATATTTGACTGATACAAATAAAACTATGAATACCACTTTTTCAGTTTGTACATAATTATAGAAAATGTAATTTTTTATTCATCTTAACACAAAAAAAAACAATAGATACGTTTAAAATTGTTCATGTTGTTTAGTTCAAATTTATATTTGTAACCCAATCAACAATCACTAATTAAAACAGTGACAGGGTACATCCATTCATTCATGGAAAACATAGTGTAACTATGTGTGTAATATAATTATCCACGAAATTTTACATCCTCTTCCAAAGGCATTGAAATATATTTTATAACGCATGATCTCTTCGTAACTTCGCTTTCCTTATTATTCATAATCACGCGACTAGGATCATACATAACGTACTTTAATTTTAAAAATACCTTTATATTTTTAAAATGCCAACTAAAAAGAAGTAAGAATTGCCAACATCTCCTAAACATTGTTAATAATAATATTAATCAAAAGAAAAACGTAAAAGGATGTGCTTTCAAATGATGCATTAAAAATAATTGTTTTACTTTCATACACTTAAAATTTTATAGTCATATAGGTAGATAACGTATTTTTATTTGAGTCAATTGAGCAACGACAAAAAATGTGAATAAAACAAAATATCAATTTCCTTGGCTTACAATAATGTTCATATTTATCTATTAATTAGCCGTTAGCAAATTTTATTTAAACTTTCGACAAATAATTCTTAGCAATTAAAGAAAAAACAGCCGATTCAGTTATGTACTTATCAGGTGAGTAATAGTTTTACACTATTTGTTGTATGTAAATTTATTTCCCTAAATATTTAACAGATGCATAGGATGATGATGTTAATGATATCATCATTAACATGTATTTACGTATTATTTATAATATGTATTTACGTACCTTTTAAGTTATACTTTATTTCATAATTATTAGTTGTAGTAAAAATATGAAAATTTTGCTCTCAACTTTTAAAGATCGACCTAGTATGAGAAGTCATTGATATGTTTTTTTTTAATTTAATTTAGATTAATTTTAAATAATTAAGGACAATTTTATTGTTATACATGAACATAGGAAAAAACCGGAAAGAACTACATTTTGTACCTATGTTATTATTATGGTTTCACTTGGGAATTAAATTCCTGAAAAATCTTTTTAAAATTTAAAAATGTTCGTATAATTTTGGTTTGCTTTGTGTTCATAAAATACTTATAATATTTTTTTAGTGCCTACCTTCTATTGAAAATATTATCTATAACACAACATTGACATTATTAAATCATTGAATTAGATCGCGAATAATAAGTATCTAGTATATTTATTATTATAAAATAATTATTATGCATTTAGTCGCATACACTTATTTATAGAATTTAAAAATTCCAGCTATTTAACGTTTAAATTATTATATTATCTTTTTGTATCAATATATAATTTCACGTAAAAACATCAATTACTTATATTACATAACATTACTTCACGCGGAAATAACAAGATTTTTAACAATGAAAATGGCAATTTTCTAGCTCACCGTCATATATATGAATTTATTTTTATTTCCTAGCGTGTAAACTTCACGTTCGCGGCTTTCTACTCGACAATGTAAGCACGGTACGAGTGCGCGCACGGCCTTTCGTCGGATCACTAGCGTGTACTGTGAGGTGTGGTGAACGCGTCCGTCGACTGAGTTACAGCCGTTAGGGGATGAAGATAATACGCTTCTTCATACAAATATGTAATTTTTCACAATCTACCTGACCAAACAACGTCACGTGCCGTTCATGTACACTCACTTTAACTGAGGTCTTAACACTACTATTAAATATTTTGAAGAATAGATACAAAATATCTTCTATCTACCAATTATTGGATAAATATAGTGTTGGCAGCTTTATTTTATTTACAAATCACGTTAAATTAATTTAAGAATAAAATTTACTTAATTATTTAATGAAATTGTACCTTAACAACTACACATACAGAACGGGCTCAAGATGAATATTTACTCTTAAGATCTTGACACCTGACGATTTTCTAGAATTGTTCGTGTTAACAAAATTCAGTTAAGTGAGGTCACGACAATGCCATTATGACTAAACGGGAATTAATTTCCTATTTATTCTTCACATAAATAAATTAACGTTTATTATCTTCTCTTGATATTTAAGTGCTATCACCGCTTACCTACTTGTTTTTTAAAACATTGTTATATATGAGCCTGAAGAAGGTAAAGCATGTGTCTTAAAAGCTATCCATACTTACATAGTATAAAAATAAAACTTGTCCATGTCTGTACTTCACACATATTTGTAAAAAATAACACACATTTCTTAAATATATTTTTTTACTTTTTAGAACTTTTTTAGAACTTTTGTCTGTCTGTCAGTGTGTTGGAAATAGCATAAAATCAAATAAAATGATTTTATATTTATATCATCAATATCTTGATTTAACCCAAGTATTATTAAAGTATTAAATAAATAATTAATGTTAAACGCGTCCCAAAAACTGAAAAACAACTTTATATGACTAATGAAAAACTTTAATCAAAAACAACAAATAAGACTAAATTTATTTCATGAAAATCTGTCTACTCTTATCAAAAATAATAACAATTTAAAATTGTTTTTCATTTTTCGGGACGCGTTTAGCATTAATTATTTATTTAATACTTTAATGATACTTGGGTATGTATTATAGTGTCTTTTACCCTATTCTAAGCCTAATTTATTTCCGAGTTGTGTCGGTGATTTTTTTTTGTATAGGCCTACGGGGGCAATATAGGTGTTCTTACTATTGACCAGAGGATTTTTAGTTCTACAAGGACTAGGTATACCTACAGAACAGTGGCGTACCTACATGTTTGAAATCCGTTGTACATTCATTGCATTGGGCTTTCCCTCAGTTGTTTACAGATGTCAACGGGCGGGAGTGACCACTAAACTTCTCTACCCTCAGGCGGAAACCATGTTCGTTTATTACTTCAATCTTATAAAAAAGTATACATTCGTAGGTAAGTGTTAAGGGCATGACGGTATATTTTATACGGCATAAAATACCATCGCATGTAACATTATATACCTACCAGTTACAACCCGCGGCCTCTGTAGTGTTCAACACTGTAATAGATTTTAATTTTTTTGTAGCAATCCGAACATTTGTAGTATAAAGATCCCCTTTTGTATAATTTATGTAGCCTGCCAATTCTTTTGTCTTTCAGTGATAGTCCTATAAAATCTGTTTAGCCATTTCAAATAAATAAAAACTGATTTTCAATTAAAAATTCATATATCAACCCGTACTGTCCTACTAGGGAGAAGGGCTCGTACAGGTTGGTAGACTTTACATACCTATAAAACTGCTTTTTTTTTAAACATCTGTGGGACATGTAGGTTTCCTCACGATATTTTATCTCAGTTATAGTAAATTTAATTATTCTCTAATACGCACATGCTCTAAAAAATTATTATTATTATTAAAAAGCCGACGATCTGGGATTTGTGCCTCTAACCCACGGCGGTGTTAGAACCCGAAGAAATTCGCATAAATTTTCTAAAATATTAGTATCGTTTAAATAATTATAGGCACAGAAAGTTGAAATTATTTCGATATTACAGACAAACACTTTAGATATATATAAGTACATATATCGCACAATACGCACACGCAAATGTTCGCATCGATACATAAAAACAAATGTTCGTGCACCGATCGTCACATGCGGTGTATTGTTTCATTTCATACACCGTTGTTTGCGCCGGTTTCTTTTTAAAGAAATTTACACACGAGCACAGGTAACCCACGCATCATTTTTCAAAGCAAATTTTGGCGGAATATCCAGATTATTTAACATTGGATATCCCACGATAGTCAACCAAAATAACCAAAACGACACAAAGGGTGTGTTTTCCGTTTTTTGTTTTTTAATCTTTAACGATGATTTCATAGTAAGGAAAAAGGATTTTAAGCGCATCATATGTGAAACCAGATTATCAGGTCGTTCTATGTTTTTTTTCCTAATCTTACCATTTCATCCAATGCATCACCATTGCATGGGACTCGCCCAGTCAACTTTGAAAAATCAAGTTCTTCTATCCGAATATCATCCAGAGACCTTACATAACTAAGAGCAAACACTAGATGAACGTCTGCATAATCACGTGCACAGCTTCGCGTTTTAGGAACAGCCG
>DWTU01003424.1:0-10432 GCA_018251515.1 Cecropterus confusis
ATGTTGAGAAAACTCCGATAGCGTGATTCAGAATACGGTGGCGCCATCTATTGATGAGTAGCGGGAGGTCGCCACAAAAGATTCATTGTTTTAATAATACCATTAAAATAATAAATCTTAAAAGTAATTACTAATTCTATAGAGCTATATAACAGTAGGTAAAACCTTGACCTTAAACCCTTACAAGGACCTTGTAGAACTTAAATGAAACACATTAGTACCTAAAAGAGGTTCTATGTTACGTAGCTACATAATTAAACTACATCTTAATTAAAATGTCATTTGTAAGTTAGTTCATAATCACTGGAACACAACCCAAAAGTTTCCTCATAAAAAGCCTACGTCTACAAGCATTAGGCTTAGGACTTGGCGTTCAGGCATGATTGCGTAATCTGTAAAGGTAGTAGAAGGTAGTGAAGGTAGTTCACAAGAAGTGATACTTGTGAACTAACTGAGAACACGGTTTTTGGTTAATGGTAACCTGTGGTCATGGCTGCAAACTTAAATAGTACTCTTCATGTTATATGAATCATTTTATATCTGAAGAATAAAACATGGGTCTATACATATAAAGGAGACAGGGGTAAGATGGTCCGACCGGTACTCCTTAGTATAGTTGAGAAAAGAAAGAAAAAAAGGAAAATGTAAAACGTCTTTTTTGTTTTTTCTTATCAACAAATTACGGAATCTGTTAATCTTGGATCCTGCAGTCCATCTGGTAAATGATCACTGCCGCCCATGAACATGTAAGCAACATATAGAACAAGAGTTCTATCTGAAACTACACACACGATATGCTTGAGGGCAAAGATGTCTCTTATGAAAGTTAACTTGACCAGGCAACGGCACCCTTCCACCTAAACTCAAAAACTCTTTCCGTTCAGTGTTCCGTTCCGGGTTCGATTCCCGGCCAGACAGACATCTGAATGATGAATTTACATTTCTGTCCTGGTTCTGGGTGTTTGTGTAGTCATCTTTGTGTGTCCATGACACCCACGACACAGGAGAAAATCCTACTGTGCGGCTATGAGTATAGAAAGCGTTTATCGATTTCTGCTTAATAACAGCAGTTTTTTCATTGCTTTGTTCTGAACTCAAGGGGGATATAGTCATCCAAGGCGTTCCAACTTAGTCTTCAGGGGTCGGAACGCATCTGTTAGTTACTGGTGTCCACGGGCTACAGTAGCCACATACCATTAGATGGTCTACATGCTCGTTTATTACTTCCATATTATAAAAAAAAGAATGATAGAGACAACATTCTATGAAGCGGAACGCAACCATCTTATTCTAAAACTCAATGTGAACTGTGTATTTGTCTTGTAGTTACGATGTACGCTGCACGGAGCTGTGACGAATACTTTATAACCACGTTTCGCAAGTATTATGGCACACCTTTCACTGCATTTTATTTGTTCTGTACTGTTTATAAGCTTGCAATGTTTGCTTACATTAAGAAACATTTCTTGGTACTTCCCAGATGAATGTAGCAATCTTGTTGTTATTTTGTCGGTACTTTAATTGGATTGATTATGATGTGTGTGACGTGGAAAATTGTTCAATGATGCTAAAAGTTGATACACGAAAAAAATCAAGATTGCCATTATTGTAAAAATAATATCAATATCGTCTACGTAATAATATTTCAAGCGTGAAGCAGTGATAACTTAGTCCTATTAATTCATTTTAATTTGATCACATTTCATTATTTTCCATTGGATTTCAGGGGTTTCGGTCACTGATATACCGCTGATATTCCGATGTTAGTGTTTCACGGTGGTATGTGCGTATGATATATCAATAGATATTATAATAAAACAATGTAGAGAACGCTATAGGCCTTATCTGAGGGCTTCGAAATATTTGCGTTAAGTGTCAATCGGTCTGCGCTGCAAGTGTCAGTGTTGAGCGCTTAAAACCAACGTATTGTTTGATCGTATAGGCCACGAATTTTGCCAATATAATGTTTTCTGGCCGAGTGGTAAGAGTTCTCAAAGAAATGTGTGGTCTGTGCTTCGGTGGTGGACTGTAGTCTAAAACGTGACTAAAGAGAAGACCCATGCCTAGTAGCACAATGATCGTGCTGATAATCAAGTAGATAACTCATATCTAGTTAGAAAGTTATAAAAGAATATTAATATTCCAGCTGAGAGTATTCAATCAAAAGAGAGTTCCAAAATGTATTCCATCTGAAAGCCTGCGTCAAGTGATACGCCGTGACGCGTCTGACGCGACGTGTTCTGAATGTCATATTAACTCGTTCACTGCACTCGATGGAAAAATCCTTGTTTCTGACGACCCGCGTGGCGGAGCAGACACTGTACCGATCTGATATGCAGTGGGTTCCAGGTAATATTCCCGATAATTATTGCTTTGGGTGTAGATTTTGTGTATTCGTGTATTACGTCTATGGGACCAAAACACAGAAGCAAATCCAAGTGTGTGGTTATTAATGTAAAAAGTGTTAAAATTTGCATTTGATCCGTCCATGGACATCTGTAACTCCATATAGGATAAGGGTTTCGCCTGAAGTCGCATAAAAATGTGTTGTTACTCCTGAGAACTTCGATGGTTGACTCTATGTATGGAAGTCGTCTATATGTGCAATTATTGCAAGTCAGCCGGTTTTTTCATCCTTCCACCGGAACATAAGAACTGTTTCACGCTTATATTGATGTGTGTACTTTTCGAAGCTTCTTGGCAGTTGTGAATTTTGATTGTCGATCATTTCATTTTTTTTTGCGCACCAAAAGTATATTTAAGAACATTGGCTTTCTAAAGTCTTGGCGTGCTTTTAAGTGGACTATTTACTTATTATATAATATTTTTTTTTTATTTCGGACAGTTGTGGGATGGGAACTAGAACATAGATATATGGTATAAACATATACATATATAAACATATACAACTATAAACTGATGAGTGTAAGCAGGGGACAATATTAAAGAATACTAATTATCAAACATTTTATCAGTTTACGCCTATAAGAATTTGTCCGTCATTTCATAATCCTCATTCCACAACTCCTCTGTCATTGAGAATATTATTCGGAATTTTTTAGGAACATTCCAAATTCAAACGAGCGAATTTGTTGGCGCCAAAAATGTCACGTGACGCACGTGACTGCGACGTGCTTTGACTAACAGCGTGTTCAAACTGCACCCGAGTGGGCGGCAAACTTGTTAGTAATCCGGGTAGGCTGCTAACGAAACGGGTCTCCTCGGGGGAGTCGTAAGTAAGTAAGCTTCAAGACTGATTCTGACTAGGTGATGTGACAATGTCGAATTTGGGTTTGCGGTATGTGGAGATACGATTGCTAGTTGCCGCGATTGGTGGACAGTTGTTAGATATTGTGTCTAAGAGTAATAGTTAGTGCGTAGTGAGTAAAATAATGGGTATTGCTTGAAATATTTCCAAAAAGATCAATAACTAGTTTCACACCGCAAATCTAGTATTGTGATCATTGTCCTCTTAGACAGAAATATGTATCTCCAAAAACAATACATCTTTCTAAACATAAATTTATTCTTTTCCGCTTCGCTGTTTGAACTTTCATATCGTGTAGTATGAACTCGAAAAAACATTTTAAAGTTACACACACTCACACATTTACATGAAATAGTTTAATGAACAGAACTAGAAGTACAACTGACTGCCAGCAGCTAAACTTTTGACTTACATTTCCATATTTAACTATCTTATTAACGAATTTTCTCGAGTTACGTTAGTTAGAATTTGTTAGTGCAAAGTAAGAATGACGTCGGTGCTATTTGTTTAGTTGAATAAAGAATCCGTGAACCACACTCGCGCTAGACGTGACGCGTGACACGTGACACCAAGATTGAAGAGCCGTCAGAATTTACTCAAATTGCTCTCGTGTTTTCATGATCTTCAAACAATATAGTGATGTTATGTATAATATTATGCTTGTTTGTTTGAAATGGTTTTAACTGCTACTGTTTAATGGTTGTAACTGTTAATTACAATAATAGCTTAATTTAAGGTCTTGTTGCTACAGTAAATTCATTCTATTATAATAAATCGATCATTCGAAATATAAGTAAAATACTTTAAATAGGAGGCAGCAAATTTAGGAGCAGTGATAGCCGAATGGTTGAAACTCGGCCTCTCAATTGAGGGTAGCGAGGTTCGAATCCCAGGCACGAACCACTGATTTTTCTAAAACTATGTGCGTATTAGAAGTTAATTATCACTGCTTTACGGTGAAGGAAAACATCGTGAGGAAACCTACACACCTGAGAGTTCTTTAAAAAGTTCTCAAAGGTGTGTGAAGTCTACCAATTCGCACTTGGCCAGCGCGGTGGACTATGGCCTGAAACTCTCAATCTGAGAGAAGACCCGTGCCCAGCAGTGGGACAATAATGGGTTGACAGTACTTTAAATTGTAATCTGTAAGTAATCTAATATAACAAGAAAATTCGGATGAAGTTACAAATTTCGAATACAAAATATTATCTACGTTCCAAATTTTACTAACTTTAAGAAAAATAGCTTGATAATAAGAAAACAAGATTAGGAAGACCGGATATATATTTTTATTGTAAAACATAACTTTATTTCCACGGCTCATATTTAAAGCTTGTATTATTCGTATAACCTTACTGATAAACTGACATGATAATCACGAGTCATTATGAGATTAAGTACAGCGTAAACATTTTTGGCTTGATGGAAAAGTTAATACAAAACACATGACTTTATTTACATGGATTTAGTTTAAAATTAACTAAACTCTTCCTATATCAGACAGTTACTTATGTAAGCATAACGAATACTGACAAAGAGTGTAGGTATACTGTGTGTAGTATACCTATTGTAGTTCTTATTATACAGAATTAGCAAGTATGCTTTAAGTTGTTGGTAAGTGGTTGGTAAGTCGTCCCTGTATGTCCGGGATTAGAATAGGGTTACGGTATTCCCTAAAAAGGCCCTTAATGTTTCCCCCTCGAAAAAAGAAAAGAGAAAAAGGGTACCTAAACCCGACTTGATCAAGAACCTTAGATAGATTAGAAGTTAGATGACTACTTTTATCAATCCTCATTATAGTACCTACGATAAGAAAGAATATACTTATTTTCTAGAGAGTAATGATAGATGATAAGAATCCTGTGAGTGAAACATAAAATAAGTAAACCATTGAAGTATAAATACATATAATCATTTATTTGATTAAATCGTTACTTAATTCGACGTGTGGAACAGCCGTTTACCTCGTTATTTCAATAAAATAAAAAGCGAAACCGCAGCCGCAGGCCACGTTTTCACACTGATGTAGACAGTAATGGATTTTTTATGAACATTTTACTCAAGCTGTTTACGGTTTAATATAACCTTTATGTGATAAGAAATAAAAACAAAACATTATAAAATAATTGGTGTTAATTACAAATAAATGATTAAGAGTAATATGACTATAATAAGTAAGGTAACATGACTTTCCCCGTGAAGACAAGATTAGAACAATTTATACGTATATCTGGGAAACCACATCATTCAGATAACAAACATTTTGCGACTAAGGTGTGACTGGGTGGTGCCGGTTTAATCAATTACTGAATACTAGAGGTGGTCAAATTCTTTTTCTTTCTAATTTGTGTTATACATTGCTGTGTTCTAGTCTGGACGATATAGGAGGTCAGGGAAATATTACTTATCCGAGGCGTTCCACTTTATACTTTCCACTTTACTTTACACTCTACAAATGCGTTACTTTACCTGCGGACTCAGCTACAAATCCGTTGCTTGAGGACTTATACTATACTTGAGGACTCAGGTATAGCAACGCATTTGTAGCTAACCTCAGGTAAAACTAAAAATCTTATCTGGGCTTGATTACAGATGTCCATAGGCGACAGTGACCACCTACCATCAGGTAGACTCATATGCTATTTCCATATCATATTTTAAAAAAAACTTTTTTCTAAACAGCGCAATCTTCACATGAGCTCAAAAATTATACCTTCAAAACCGCTCATCATATGAAAGGACTTCGAAATGACGTTTGTACCTGGCGCCATAACGTTTTTACGAGAGCCGACATAAAAATGCGAGTCGAATAGAGAGCTATATCGGTTTATATCGTTTTCCTTTGTATATTTAACGCGTCTATGCCAAACGCTGTTATGTGTGCATTTTATGGATGGTATCGTGAAGACATAATGAACTTCAATTTCGTGAATTGAAATATATTTATATATTTGTGTGCTCATGAAACTAAAAAACTATTCCATTTTTATAGTTTTATTTAATTGCGATATTTTTGGTTGCCTTTCAATTTAATACTAGGTAGGACTAGGTAGAGCTAAGCAAATCTTAGCTTTACCTAGTCACCCGTGTGGCTCAATCTAATATCCCTGTGGGCATTTTGCATAAAAACACTCGACATGCAAAGCAACGTCCTATAACGTAGTAAACTGGAAAGTAGAGGACAGATTGACTTGGAAATTAGTGAATCCATCCTCTACTTTTGAGTTTTAGGAATACAAAATTAAGCTGGAAAGAAAGATTATGCATTCTTCCATTCGGAAATCGAACACATCTGTTATCCACTACATTTACAAAGATAGAAAGCATTACAATTTTTAAAAGATAAATATTTGTATTGCAGATTTTGTGTGTAATACCGATATATAAAATCGTTGTGGTCCACTATGTATATCGGGCAATACTCGGATAGCCGAGGGCCTTCCAACTGTCAGCGCAGTTCATTGTTGGCGCGGACCGAGCGCGTTCTAGTGCCACTACAAATAATTGCCGGCTTCGCTTTCAAAACAGATGATCTCTCTATTTTATGTTTTGTATGAAGATATGCAATATAAATACTTAATTAATGATCGAATATACGAAATGGAAGATAGGTAGGTGAAAATTCAAAAGTATGAGTCAGTTTCTTTAAAATCATATTCTCGTACCAAAACCTAGAAACTAATTAATTAATGTCTAACCGAATAGGATATTACGTTGGAAACGGCTATCCGATTTTGAATAGATCGACTCGACGATAGAGTAGTTTATTGCGAGAAACCCGCGCGGCCACGTTCGTAATAAAAACACCTCGGATTAAATAAAATTTTATTTCTTCTACAAATTAATACAATAAAGAAAATAAAAACCACAATAATAAATTTCAAGTAAAGTAATGGCCGTTACGTTCGATATTACTAACAATCTGGAGACAGCGAGCTTACAGCAGCAACTTTGCTTCTCCACCTATGTAATTAATACATGTTTTGGAGTTATATATTATTTAAACATAGTCTAGCTTGACACTAGTTATATACCAAGAAGGAAGACATACAGGACATAATTGAAAAATCACCTAAGCATGTAATAATATTGCTAAATGAACTTCACACGGAGCATTTACATATCTGATATGGGTCGTATCGTTCATACAGTTGTTGTTATATGACATGACAAAAAGATAAGTTTTCCTCAGCTGGGCAAAAAGATAAAAAAAAAATCAAGTATACTATTTTCGGCATTTAGCTATTTATCCACTTGCTTAGCCTTGTTTGCCCATAGCACACACTATATACTGAACTCATATATGTATGCATTGTTCGCTTGTCGTATAAAGCTAAAATTATTAATTATATAATATAAAAATATAACTGGGCTATAATTTTATTAACATCGTAATGAGGTATATGTATGAGATAGGTTCAGACAATACCGGGAACTTTTAAATTTCGCGGGCTTGGAGAGACCGGTTGTCAATTTTTTTTTATATTTTGGTTTCATGAATGTGAAATATGATACAGTTGTATCATGAATACGGCTGAAAATTTTCAGCTTTACTTTATCTGTGGCTTCCGCTAAGGCGATACGTGATTATACGAAGTCGACGATTTACGTTTATTAAAAGAAATTGATCACAGAATTCGTATCAAATATCGCGAATCATGAAGAATTTGAATTTGTATGAAAAAAATGTAACAAAGTGTGTGAAATGTTAACAAAGGTTGATGGTGGTTCTGAGTAAAACAAGAGTTTTCGAGTGATATATGCGTTTCCAAGATAGATGTGAAGACGTTCAAGCTGACGAACGTCCCGCACGCCCCAGCGCATCAACAACCGTTGAAAACGTAGAAAAAGCAAGAAAAATGTTGAATTGTTGAATTGAAAAATTGTTGAATTTCGATCAAAAACAGCGGCGAATAAAAGTTGCACAGGTGTCACAGATTGCAAATGAAGGTTGCAAATGAAGTCTACGACGATGCAAAATTACTGAAACGAGTTATAATAGGTGTCAAAACATGGGTTTACTGATATGTCGCTGAAACTGAATCTCAATCTAAATATTTTCCGAACACACCTCGTAATCCGCTCAACACGGCAGTAAAACCCATTCGACACTCTACGGTTCGTACGCTGGAGCGGCTGCGTTATGTTCGGACAGCTAGAACAGTTCAATCCCGATACATCGCTTATCCGCAGTGAGACGACACCGCGGAGTTTGGCCATTTCTCTGATCGCGAGACTCGTGGAAATATCTCCTACTTGTTCTCAGTGTGAATTCAAATACAAATTACATGTAACTTTTGTATGCGATTTGAACGTCTCCGAAAATAAAACGTATTTCGAGCTTGTTGCTGTCACCATATCGTGATGTGCATAAAGTTTTAGGTTCTATCCTGATCATGCAAACATCGTTATGATGAATTTATATATATAGAGGGAGTCTAGTAGAATGTGCACTTAATTTTACACGTCGATGGCACCCATGATACCGGTAACTCAAAAAAATACCAGATTGAAGTGGACCTACTATGACCTATGACCTGTTAAAGTATTCTTTTAAATTTAAACTTACACTTTCTTAAAGTTGATGTGTTATTCTTTTCATGTACAAAGTATAATGTAATCCGGTAAACAAAGCAGTAAACCCCATTCAAACGAACAATCAGCGGATCGAACATTAGAGCCGCTGCGTTATGTCCGGACAGCGAGAGCAATCCAATCTCGATACATCGCTTATACGCGGTGAGACGACACCGCGGGGTTCGGCCATTTCTTGGATCACGAGACCCGTGGAAATCCTTACTATTTGTTCCATTGATATGAGTTAAAATGGCGATAATGTCGTAAACTAAAGTAAAACGTAAGATTGAGATTATTCCTGTGTTCGTAATTTAGTAGTCACCATATCGATCTAATTTGTACAATATTTAAATATCGATCCCGAGTTCCCACCAAATATGTAAAAGTGTAATTTAAATTACCATTTTTAATCACATCTAATATTTATTTATCGTTGAATGTATCCGTAGAACTAGGTCTTACTACTATTTATTGAAGTAATTAAAGTTCCAATGATATCTATAATTCTTCACTTCATTAAAAATAAAGTTAGCTTTGATCGTGTACTCAATTTGTGCTTATTTCAAACATCGCTGCGGTCACCATATTTATGTGACAAAAGGCACTAAATCCTATGTTTAATCCCGGATCAGGTAGACTTAGAATTAAATAAAATACGGATTATATACAATATTAATTAAGATATCTGTTCTGGTTAAGATGCTATGCAGGTAGTTTTCAACAAAGCCAATACTAATAAAGGATTGTGAAGGTAAAACTTGTTCGTGGGATTTCTCCCGAGCTTTTAGTTTTTCTTTGCCATTTGTTTTAAGAGTGCTAGAAAACAACAAACAAGAAACTAATCTATATAACATAATTTCATCTATAATGTATTTAAATAGGTCTGATTTTTTTTTTATTTTCATACTGGCACTGGTTTCTCCGTACTCGTAGAATTGCTGGAAATTGATTACTTCAGTCGTGGACAGTTCCTCAAATAGTCGTTTAAACTCCCGACCGGAGTAAAAACCGAGCGAGAATTGACCGAGAACCAGTAGTAATCAAAGTGGCAACTGTACAGGAAATAAGGGTTCGCTTGGGGTACGATACTGCCGCAGAAAACATTCGGCTTGATTGGCTGGTAACTTCAACCACGCACCGGGTTCGGAGATCAGTGTTAGGATACGGTAATATTCCATTACGTCTGCCCTTTTTTATGTAGAGGGTAGAGTTAATGTTACCTCTGAGGTCAGTCAGAGAAAATTTCGATGGAATCGCTCGGCGTTATATTTTGACCAATAACTGCTTGACAACATCAAATTCACTTGGCGCTGCAAGGGTCAGCGATGAGCGATTTTTGTCAACTTTCACTACAAGTTATATCGAAACGAATGTCTCATAACCCTGGATAAAAATCACCAAAGTATCACTTTAAGCGTTACAGTAGATAAACAAAACAAAACAATGGTACAGTTCAAGTACAGTTAGACGACCCAGGCGGCGGAACGGTCACCATACCTGACACAGTCTGACACGCAGTGGGTCCCGGGTTCGATCCCCGGCCAGACAAACATCTGAATGATAAGTTTAGATTTCTGTTCTGGGTCC
>DWTU01003425.1:0-10432 GCA_018251515.1 Cecropterus confusis
TTTTCGTATATTTTTTAGTTATCGAACTTTTACACATTATTTAATTTGGCGCTACGAAGTTCGCCGGGTCAGCTAGTTTAACATATATGTAGCTTAGAACTTATATGCTGGTTAGATATAGGTTCGGACCTGTTATAATGGAAAAACCTGCATATTTTAAAGTTGTCAAGAATGCCCAAGCGTGTAAATGTGGAAAACTTTAGTTAAACTATGATCATAATCTCTCCCAATGATTGTTCGCTCAATCATGTGTTACCCATGCCCATCAATCAGTTGATGTTAACATTTTGTAAAAAATATGAACAATTAAAAGTAAAAAAAAACGTGTTATATGTTATTTGACTAAACACAAAACATACCTTCTAATAGGGGATTCAACTAGCAAAGGGGCACTGATCCCGGGACTCAAGGCAGGCGCTACCATAACTGTGCCTAAGTAGAATGTCTCCACGTCTGCAAACTCATTCCGAAGTTGCGAGAAACTTCTAACCTGAAAGACCATAATAAATATTATTGCAGTCCATTACATAGAGCTTTTACATAAGTGTGTCATAGAGTTTGACTAGAAAAATAAGGTGTAATTTTGAACTCTAAGGAAAATAAGGCGGCAGTGACTACTACCCATCTGATGGTGCTGGTCCGTTACTTCAATCTTATAAGAAAACTCAATTAAATTCCTAAGTACCCGACTGCGTCAGAAGGAGGGTTATGTTTTTCGAACTAGCTAATAAATAGACTATTCTAAAAATATATACATTGTAATACTTTTACTTGACGAAAATTTTGACGAAAACTCCTATCATCATTATGAATAACAAATCGATTTAAGTAGTCGGGTGTTTTGTATTAGTATTTTTAACAATGTCAGATACTAGTTTTGTACCATGGATTGACCCCTAATTACAAGCCATTAATAAAGTTGTCTAACTGCGTGTTTGTTATCGGAATAGATTTTTATGTGAACAAAGATGGACATTTTGTCTAATATTAAGTTGTCAATATGACCCCCAAACAAACGCAATCAAGGGCAAAAGTACAACCTTAAATCGATCTCAAATGCATCGCTTCCTTTAAAGAGTAAGTTGGAACGTTTCCAATAATTAAATCTACCTTACCACACCTTCCAAACCAAAATAGACGATACCACAACTGTATATATTTACTTATATACAAAAATACAAAAACATAATGTAAATTACCTCCTGCCCTGTAATTGTGTACATCCTTTTTGCTCCACTCATTTTCAAAACTTGACCCAAGTCTTCTAAAACCTCTTCGAAGGGCTGAGTTGTTCTTAGGTTAAGTAAAACACGACACTAGAAAAAGTTTTTTAATTCACATAAAATGCAAAGTTTATCAAGAGAATCGTTAGTTCATATATAATTTGTATCAACTCATCGTATCGCTAACATGATGTTGCGTTTCCTAATAACCCACCATATCCAGTAAATCAAATGTATTTTCTTCACAGAATATTTGGATACAATGAATTTTTACTAAGAACCTATAAAACTTTAGTGGTGTCAATAGACGAAATTTGATGCTTGTTGCTTGCAAAATAGGCCGAAAACAAAATTCAAAACTTTAATTTTTTTATTACTCGTGCCCACTTAAATATTGCCGTTTTTGTATAGTTCCAAAGGCTTTTGGAGATACGATTGTAAGTTTACAGTCGAAAATAACTATGTAACTTTTCGCTAAACGCTATACGGTGTTTAAGTTACATTAAGTTAGCTGCAAGGCAGTTGGAACCTACTTTTATGGCCGCAAATCGCCAATTGAATCGCCGGTGCTGGTGTTTAAATTCCAAGGTTTTTGCATTGAGAACGCCCCATGAAACTACCACAAAATGGAACAATTTGGGTATATTGAAATCACACGTAGATGATTATAGTCGAATAGGCTGTGATAAAGAAAATTTTCGGCTACTAAACTAGCGTACCTTAATTCGGTTTTAATTACATTTCACACTACTACTTGAGGTTGTAATAAAACTTTATATGGAAAAGCGACCTTATTTTTTTGCACTACATACAACAAAGTAAGTAAATTACCTAGAATGTTAAATTCCATTTAGGGTAGGTATGGTACAATTACGTGGTGATTATAATTTTTTGTGTCGGTTTCTGTTACGTACCTTGGGAACAATTTAAGTTAACTTGGGTTTATTGTTTTTAGTAAACAATAATATATAAATGCTTCAGAGTAGCCTTTCGACATTCGCAACACATTATCATTACGCTACTGGCGTCCTATCTCCGATAAAAAAGTGATACCCATGTCTCTGAAATGCAGTAACTTACTTGTATAGAATGGTCCATGTTATTGATGATGCGAATCACCCGGCCACTGGTGGGCTTGCCACCGCCGGGCGGTGGCGCGTCCGACTCCGCCACCGATTGCTTGCGCGTGCCGGCGCGCGACCACCCACTGGTGCCCGTCGCCGTCCCACCATACCACATGCCGTTCTTCTTGCCGTAGCTGGCCGCCTGGTATCAAAAACTTATTACTATTAAAATAAGTTAGTACCATGTTTTCGTCGCTAGGTGATCATTAATTTTTACTATGCTTACTTAACATTGTTGTTTTTTCGTTGGTAGGCATTTAATTCTAAACGAATTGCTACCGATAAATAAATAAGCTTCAACAGTCTAGTAACAAAAATTTCACACTAAAGGAACTAATGGAAAATAATTCCAAATAGACAGGACAGATGTTCGATTTGATGTGTTACAGATACCTTTCCCTGAGAACTTATTCCAAGCAGATTGATTTAGACGACATAACGGTACTATAGTTAATTAGTATGCAATTACAATATAGACTCTACATTACTTCATTCTGTTTACCACAGAGTAACGACGTTGTTCCACGAAACTGCTTGCATTGTAAAAGATTTTGTACACATAATATAATGAGGTTAGACGTATTATAAATCTAATAATTAATAAAAAATATTGGACACTAAATGTACAAAAATTGTAAACATAGATAAATATTTGGTATCTACTGCCTGGACGATTTTAACGGCTTTCTTGATGGTACTAAAAATTAATATTATGGTATTAAAAAAGCTTAAAGTTGTAAATGTACTAGCACATTTCAAAACTCTTTTGTACAATTAAAATTGTTAGATAGTTTGGGCGCAGTCGCTTCAAATTGGCAAGTCTGGCGCCCCTGACACGATTTCACCGGTTTGATGGGCGTGCAAACGAATAGCCGGAACTTCCACACGAATGGACAACACGTGGACTTTGAATAACTATTGTCTAGTTTCTGACAAAGATATGAATAATGTATTTCAAGATTTTTTCAATGAGTAACCAAGAAGGTTCGACCTAAACGTTTTCAACATTTTGTTTTGATTCTTTATGCGAGATTTGAATTACTATAAATTACTAAGATATAACTTATCTTAGTAATTTATAATTTAACTTATAATTTTATTTATAAAGCCACGTGTCATTGTTATTCATAAAGTATTCATTCACAGTATAGTTTATTATTAAAATGATTAGTTATACGATAGGCTGTATCGTAAAACCATAGGAGGCATTTTATTACTAAGAGAAAGTACAGGTAATATTTATTTCAGGTTGAAAATTTAGTCCATGGAAAATAACAACAAATAAAGAGACCAAGCCCTAAGTGATCTTTACCACGAATACATGAATACATTGCCATTTTGAATGACTATATCGTGTTGGGCCTTAACCGAGGGCCACAAAACATTCGCTTCAAGCGATTTCACTACGCGCAGCAAGCCTCAGTCTGAGCGTTAAAAACAAATGTATTTGTCTGATTTTATAAGTGCATAAAATTTCGCTGCAAATTGTAGTTAAATTTGCTGAAATTTGCTCAATGATAACTCTCACAGCGCCAAACGAATGCGTGGCCCTGGTTTTAGGGATTATCTGACTCTTTTTTACTGGATCACAAAAGCGTCCGTACGAATGTTAAGAAGTAATAAGAAGGCTTTGGCGCTTTCGCAGTTGAATTGAAAGTTGTACCAACACAAAGTATACAATGTGAATCATTTCACTAACGTCACTGAACGTGTTATCGAGCACGGTAGTCGTTCATTTGTGCCGGTTTATTCAAGAATTCCATTTACCGCCGTTTATTTAAGAATTTTATGGCTAACAAGGGAATTTCGCTCGGTTCCACTCGATCCAAATAAGCAGATTTTTTATGATTTCTTATGAATTTACGATTTTAACCTACTTATAACGACCTGATTCCAACTGTGGCATGTTACCGTCGCGATTTGAAGGAGTGGGTGTAATAATGGCGGCTGTAGTAAATAATTATACTTTTAAATGCAACGAAGTGTTTCTTCAAGTTGTTTAGTTTAGCTGTGTTTTTCGATATTTTAATGTTAATTATTTCAAGTAATTAGTTTGTTTTCGAAGGCTGTGTTATCCTTATAAGCCTTCAGTAAATAACATGTAATGTAATATAGATATTATAAATAAGCAGGAAAGTGATACATATACTGACTTAAAGAGAGTTAAAGTCAGATTTCATCTTTGTGGAAGATATATATTTTAAATGAATTGAACATTATTTAATTTATTAACTCACCAGTATACTGATTCTTAAATCTTCCGCGCTTTTGGCGTAGTAACGGATCCTTAGGCGCGGTATTTTGACTTCTGTCTGAAAGGTTTGACGTTTGAGTGACCACTGGCGGTGGTACGATAATTCGCCGCATTTACTACCAAATTATTCTGGAGTCCTTGGCCGATAGCTGACTGAAGGACGGCTTATCGTTGTGCGTGCAATTAGAATAATACAATCACTGCGACCTTCTGGTGCTTATGCTGTTCGGTATCCGGACTATACCTCTAAGGTGCTTCTTAGTTGTACTGTTTGCGAGCTGAGGCCGCACGTGTAAGCGAGGAGGGAATATATGTCGCGGGCGAGGTCACGTCACAAATTGCTGCATAGCCAGTGGACTGCGGCGTTTTGTAAGACCAATACAACTTGAACGTAATTCCACTGTCTTTATTAAATAAAGTTTAAGAGATATTTTTAACAGATGTTTAAATTTACAAATCATAAAGTGTAAGAGATCGTAAACGATATATTTAAGATATATATTTAATGTTTATATTTGCTTTTAATAAAATATTTTAAAATTAACAACTTGAAAAATTTTACGCTGGTTTAAATGTTTTATGGCGTTGGTAGTAATACTATAGATAGCGCACAATAAAAAAATATACAAATGCATAAATTTAGAAATAAAATGTAGAGACATTCGTTAAAAACGGAAAACACAATGAAATTTTAAAGTTTCTAGAATATTAGTGAAATGTATAATCAAATCTACATCGTTACTAAAGAATCATTGCCTATAATGGAATAGATTCAATATATTTAACTGTACATTTTCATTGATGGTTAGTTAATGAAAATTAATTAGAACCTATTCAATTTACGTTCTAGGGTTAGTATATGTACCTACTGCTATACGAATTCTAAATGTGTGAATCGGTATCCTATTCCAAATATTAATAATAGTGAGCAGCTTTTGAAGATTAAAAATACACTGTTAAACTTTTGTGGACTGCAAAGTACTGTCGGTAACTTTGAACTAAGCGTTATTTTGTTTTCATGCCGTAAGTAATGTAAGTGAATTAATTACACATGACAACACCGTACATTAACTTACTACCGATTGTACTATCTGTAGCAACATATCACATTTTCAATAAGACCCCGGCGCACGCATATTAACTGAATATTTATGAGAAAACATTACACTGTAATTCTAACCACACGCAATATATTAACGCTTTTGGTAATTACTCAATGTCTTTGTTTCTGCTTCTTGTGATAATTTCATCATAAATATTTTTTTATTTTTTATCACCTTGTTGTGACAAACCATTAAGTTATTCTACGGAATTTTTGTTTTGTAACAAACGAATACCTACTTCATTTTAATAACAGAATACATACATACCTAATATCACCACGATATAAAAATAAATACTGATAGCGACCACAGTTTGTTACAGAAATATAATAATAAATCCACACATACCTATATATTAGTATATATTTAAAGGTTTATTTGAAAGTAACAAAATATTTGAGCTAATTATTTATTAATTTAAGCTTTGCTACATAGCTAATACACCCACAGAAAGTTATCATTTTTAAATTAAATATATTTATAAAATTTCGAATGTCTCCTCTACAATTACGAATTTTGTTTCAAAAATGTCCATAATTCATTTAATTATTTTGTAAATAATGCTTTGTCTATACCAAAATCGAGGCAATTTACTCACAGGCGATTCGGGCACGTAGACCGGCAGTGATATGACCGCGAAGGGCTCCTCGTCGCTGTCCAGCATGGAGCTGACAGCTGGCGAGAGCCAACGGCTCCGGACTGGGCGCCACACCTTCGATTCTTCTTTGCACTACTTCGGAAACTTAACACTAGCTCTACGAGAGCTGAGAGCTGGCAATTTATTTTGATAATTTCTAGACGTCAACTTTTTCTTACGACAACATTGAATAGATTGATTGATTGATCTTTAATCAAAAAGAAAAACTGTTCTTTAATGCTTACTGTATACCTATAATATTTTCTATATGGTTAGGTACTTACTTCGAAATGCAAGAGCATGAACTAACTACGCAAGGTTACAATGACAAGGACCGATCGCCAGCCAACGTGTTATTGAGTTTTTCCTCCTCTAAAATGTCACTCGCGTTCAACACCTCCAGTCAAGTTCAAGTACCTATGTCTAGTGGACAGTTCGTGTCGTGTTTATTCTGCATAAGTTGTGATAACTAATTACCATATAAAAGGAGGGGTGACGGTCGACAAACACATTAGCATAAACTTTCAGTAAGCGAGATACATTATGTTTTGAATTCTAAAAATTATGGGATTCACTCGTTACGTGTCTGTGGCCTTGCAATATTGTTTCATGCTATGATGATTTATTACCAAAATGCAAATCTCTACTTAGTTTATGAGTACTTTCATGCAATGTTGAAGGCTATTTAACGGGAACGCCTTTTGACAATCCATTACGTTACATTCTAAAATGCGTCTTCCAAAATCATGACTTACGAATGATGAATGATGAATTATGAATTTTCCAAAGTTGCAACAGCAAATGCTATTGTTTATAACAATGTTGTATATTGAAAATATCCTTACGTGACGTATAATTATGAATATTCCACTTTTTAAAGCCTTATTTACAGCAACACGCAATCACGCGTACGTATATTTATTATTATTTTTTTTAATATATGTTGCATACGCGTAAAAAATAATTTGTGCAAATTACACATAAACGTCTTACGGAGCGTTACTTTTCTTTACTTTACATGTCAACGACGCTGATCAAATCTTTGACACGCGACAACGATGTGATACGGGACTTGGTCACGTAACCTGACTTATTTTAAGTGTTTTATTAAGCGTCACTTTTTAGTTTTTTATTTAAAAAATAACAATTTTATTTGATATTTGAGCTATAATACTCCTTAGAGCTACGACGCAGCGCTACGAGTTTAGCGTTCGTCCATTTATTTCAACGAGTATATTATGTACGATATATATTTGTAATAATTATATAAATATAACTGCTATATTTTAAGAAGACAACCAAATAAAATAAAAATATTTTATGTTTATTTTATTTTCACTAACAGAATTTATTTAATGGACTGTCATTTTTTTAACTTCATTACGAATGATTTCAATCCAAAATCAGTTCTTTCTGTTCTGATCAGCTTAGTAACTGTAGATCAGTAATCCGAGATTATACAAACATTTTAACGTCACTTAGTAACTTGAACACTCAAAACACTATCACATATATGTCACTTTAAAATGGGAAAAAGCACTGATCTGAACAAAGTCGGATTGTTAAAGCCAATCGAAAGAAATGTACGTCGTATTTCGTAGCCGTCATATGGGGTACTAGACCTACAACAGCTGATAAGTCCGCACCAGCAAAACAATACTCTTCGTATCAAAGAAGAGCCTAACCACCGCGTATTTGCACAGTAAAAGCACCCTTATGCCAACAAGGGAAGGCATGTGTGAAAATTTGGAGAAATCCGCGTACCACGGTTGGATGTGGCCGACTATTCGAATTTGAATACAGTGGACGGGGCAGGGCTCGACTCAAGGTCACTCTCGGCTACTCCACGCAACCACGTAACCAAGCACTTTATTGCTAGCCGATACAAATCGCTAAGACGTACAGGGCGCAATTAATACGCCTTTATGACAATTATTACAGCTTAAGCTAACGTGGTCACGATAGACCAACACGCGATCCGTCAGCCAATTCGGGATTACGCATTCAAGAAATTAGGAATATGAGGCTAAGGCTGCTTGACCACAACACGTCGACCTTGATCCAGTTACCCGTTTCCGTTTGGCAACATTTTGTAATTATGAATGACACTCAAGTTTGCGGCAACTACCCTAAAGTGAAATTATGTTACTCTCGATAACACTTACATAATTATTTTAAGCGCGTTTCGTGCAATAGAAATTGGTAATCTTATGAGCTTTACTATTATAATTCACTGCCCCTAAACAGCGTATTAACACGACGACTACTTTAACTTTAAATATCTGTTTGCCCTGGTAATTAATTATTTATTATCATGTTAAATAATTTATTTATATGTAAAAAGCTTGATACTTAGAAGGTTTAACTTTATGGTGTAAATGACTATTTTATCTTATATGCCTACTTGGTTCGTAGCAATAAGAGACTTTTTGTGTATCGTTTTCATTTTTACATATTTTTAATCAAAACGTAGCTATGTATATGCTACTTTCTGGGAAATCTTTGCTGAATGCTTTCGAACAATAAGTCATAGAGACAAAGAAAAATAAACCAAAATTAATTTGATAATTAATAATAATAACGATAATAACGCTTTCTATACTCATAGCCCCACATTAGGATTTTCTTCTGTGTCATCGTCCAGAACAGAATTCTAAATTTATCATTCAGGTGTGTGTTTGGCCGGGGATCGAACCCGGAACCCACTACGTGTAAGACCAGTATGGTGACCGCTCCGCCACACGGGTCGTCAACTAATTTTTAATCAAATTAAAACAAGATAGTAGAAAATATCATTAAAATATAATTATAGACAGACAATACAATTATATTTATATCTATACATTTGATAGAAAACTTGACCTAGATTTCTAAGACCTTTTGTTTATCGACACTAGTTTGAATGCAAATTGGTTGGGATCGCGAATGACGTTTCACGGAACAAAAGTGCAATTTGTGAATATTTACACCTGAAAATAAGTAGAGGTAATCATGATAATATTCGTTTTATACGCTAAAAGTTACGCCAAGGTAAAATGGAGTTAATGTATGTGGGTACCATGTACCCACACAAATACGTATAGGCACACTAACGTACAGAACCAAAACAATAACCTATATAAAATAAAACAAAAAATCGAAATATGTGGATCAAGTTTAATGAATAATATTACCTGCCTTGTATATAAATACGTCCAAAAATACATAAAGATTTAACTGTATTCAATATTGCACGGTGAATATGTTTTGACAAACTGTTTTAATGAAATGTATGATATATTTTACACATAATTTAAATTAAGGATATGCTTTCATCGAAAAAAAGGCTTAGAATTTAAAACTTGGTGTTCTAACTATACCGTGGTTGAAACCCTTTTTATATATTTTTATTATTTTAACTCCATTGTTAAAAATAAATAAGAACACACAGTATTATCTGGTTCTTCTGAGAAACTTGCGTTTTTGTGTTGTGTCACTATTCACGCGGCAGCGATGTATTAAACAACCTTTTAAGTTAAAGCAAGGCAATTTGTATGTGTAAACTCCACTTTATGTAGGCGTGTCCCTACAATGTTACCGCAGCGCATTATTATATTATAAATTATAAGCAATCATTACATTATAATACTTTCTATGGCGTATATTATAGGTTGTGTAGTTAAGTTACACCTAAATGTAATTTCCAACGTGAGTCTACGAAACCACACCTAGGTCGTTAAGACGCCGCATTCTATGAGCTATATGGATATTACTAAATCTATTATAATATTATTACCCATCTATACTAAAGATTAAAATATTATTATTAATATTGATACTTAGGATTAAAACTCCAAAATAGTATTTAAGGATTTAGTTTCCTATCTTTATTAAGCAATATGCAAGATTTTTTTACTCGGATAATATCAATATTTCAAAGAGAAATAACTTTCAACAAATGAAATGAGATATCTTCATTTTGCATAAGCCTGCAGCCTATTTACAACCTATCACTTACATTATTTTTTCTAACGGGATTAGTAGCGTGATAATGGTCTTACTGTGTGGTGACCATGTCTTGGAAATGACAATAGGAATGAAGTATACCATTC
>DWTU01003426.1:0-10428 GCA_018251515.1 Cecropterus confusis
AGAAATGGGCATGGCGTCAAGTTCGACTCCGGAAGCACCATGCTTCCGGAGTCGAACCACATAGTTCTATCACCCTCAAAATACATGTATGGAGCGCCTTGTGAAATGTAATAATTGTTTTCGCCAACAATTATAATCCATACAGCCATCCATACATACTATGTGTCTATTGAGGTCCAGTGTTGAACATAGGCCTTCCCTAATAGGAGATTTTGGCAATAATCATCTCGCGTGTTGATATTAAACAGTAAGAAGCTGCGGGCCATCTCCTGTATTTTGCTCCTTAATCGCCACCTGGGACTTCCACGAGTAAGAGAGATTGGTGTTATTCAAGAACATGCGCCACAGTGATTATTATCTTTAAGGAAGACACTTGCACTAGCTGTATCTAGCTAACTTTTAATGCAATATTCAATGTGGTTGCAGTTTGGTTTATAGCAAAGTCTTTTTCTTTTCACTGGATTTCATAATCAATTCATTTCTGTACCACAGCTAAATCTCATTCCAATCTTCCCTCAGAGTATATTTCTAACACACACGTAGAAATTACTAATTTTTAAGCTACGCTTAATAACGACGTTATAACACTACGTTTTACAACATGTTCGGTTCGTTACAAAGTTGAATTATTTGAAAAACTATTTTATTGAAAAATAGGTATAGCCAAGTAGTGTGGTTAACCGTGTGCCTCATTATACATTTGTTCTGTTCAATGGACAATTATGCATGTATGTAATGTTCATTGAACCTTTACGTTGGTTTGTATTTTTAGCATCGTGTCACAAACGATCTATTTAACGACTATGATTGAAATACTCTGAAGGTCAAGAACCGTTGATAAGGTTGAGCGTCTCGGGAATATCATATTGTTGAGCTAGTTATATTAAATTATCTTCAGAATATACCATGGAGTTGAAAACACGTAAATATTTAAGATCAAATTATCATTACCCCAAAGGTCAAAAAATGTCTATATGTACGCCTTAACTAATATTACGAGAAATTGCTGGATTGTTTATTTGTCTCTGAAACTACTAAACCGTTTAAATATTATGTTACTCAAAACTTAGAATTCAAAACTACACTACACATATTTCAGTTTTAGTTATTAGTAAGTTTTTATTCTGAATTATAGAAATTTGTAGAGCAGGCCTGAAGTATAATCGCACCCGAACTATATGTACATATACCTTTATGTATTCTTAATAATCGTTAAATGTATACCATATATTAAAAATATCTAATCTTCAAAGCAGTTTTATAAAATTGCATAAATCACACTAGGTATTAAATTAAAAATTTATGATAATAAATTTTATCGTGTTACCTACTGGAATGAACGAGACACCTGTCGAGTCAGCTAGTTTTGAATAAAATAAAATGAAACTAGTAACATTGTTAAAAATATTAAAACAAAAAGCCGAGTGCTTGAAACGATTGTTTGTTCATAATTATATATTTAATTTAACGCTTTATATGAGTTTTTGTCAAAATAGTCGAATATTTAGAAAGGTCTTTTTATTAAGTTTCATTTGATAACCATATTGTTGTGATGATAAAACATTCGTCTCTCTCCCCTTTTTTCCCTATTTGCAGGCGCCATTTTTTTAAATTATATAGCCTTCAAACTGAGATGATTCTAATGATAGGTCATACGTCACAATCCGACAAGCCGTTTGGGCTGATAATGGAAAAGAAATGGACATACATACAAAAACATACATAAATACGCTCGAAAAACAACACAGTCGGGTGAAAGGGCTATTCAGATTTAGATCGAAAACTTATACAGATTTGGTTGTTGAAAATTTATCTTATTAGCGCTACAATATGCCAATTTCATTTACCGTACTGGAAATGAGATTGATGCGAAAAACAATAAAGTTCTTCGTCACTCATAATGGTTAGGTCAACCAAAAAAATGGCAAAATGGTATCTAATATTAACTTTGGTCACTCGCGTAGGCAATTATTAACAAGTTTGTGAATTCAAAATACTTTAACGGTAAAGACTGAAAAGAATCAAAGAAACACCAGAATTAATTTGGTTGTATAAACAGAAAAGGTTTATATTAAGCAGATACTTAACCCTCTTCATATCAAGGCCATTTCCTGTAGTAACTTATTTTGAGTCCCCCTGAATATTTTAATGGCTTTATCTTCCCGTCATTTTCTTCTACCTTAGCGGAGATACGCGCTCTTTGAATAATGTAGTATCTGATCATAATAGAGAAAAGAATTATATCAGGTGCTCCCGCCGAAAGCTTCCAAGAATTAGGTTATGTAATTGAATTTCATACCTCTTAACATATTTCTTTCAGATGTATTGTTTTAGTGTTATTGTCAGTATATTTTTGTTAACCTTTTTCTTGTTAGATTTTTTTGCCTTACAGCAGCAGTACAGCGCTGCTGTGTTCAGTTTGAAAGTGCTATAATATATATACTATCTTAAAGCACAAACATGTGACGTTCCGATTTAGCTCTTAGATGTAGCAACTTATCTGTGATCAACTTTCTTTCAGTACTACTTACTACGTACTTACAGTACTTTCAGTTCAAAAGTCTTTCAGTATTTTTCAAGTATTCTTCCTTCCAGTCTCTCGGGCGGCCGCCGGGAAACGGACTTCAGGGACACCACGTGGCATGAGGTTCAGGCTAACGCAGCGTATCCGTGGGCCTGAACCCCATAAACCAGACCTGGAACCATATCCCCCGCAAATCACAATGACACTCCTAACCGTAGCGTTCACTAGATCCAACTAAATTGATACTCATGAGGCATTGAAGACTTCGGCAAGGATAAACTGCTGCTGATGACCGTCCATTAATCACGTGATATTTTTTTTGGCATTTTAACCGGTATCTACTAGTATTTATTGTTTGTTCTAATGTCTGTATAGAAAATAATAAGAATTTAATTCAAAGCAATGTGATCGATTGATTCACGGATGAGTCTAAGTTAAATTTGTTTCAAACATATAAATTGTTTGATTTGATATTAGTAGGGACATTGACGAGTGTTTCGCTGCCGTAAAGTTATTTGTATACAATATAATCGATGTCCCTACGTCATCAATTGAATGACCATAGCAGTGACGAATGTCGGACAATCCATCATTTTCATCATCATCATCTTTTTCACGGCAGTAACGTCATATTAATTTGACTTTACTGCCGTATCCTTTTGAGACACCTCTTTTTTGTGGAGAAACCCTTCATGGGTTCCTCTCAGCCGCCCGTGGGAGTTACTAAGAAGGTATACGGACCCTATCGGCTAAAACCCCACGGTCTTTCTTTTAACGCCCTTGAACACGGTTAGGCTAAAACGCTCATCCGCGGTCTCGAAGAGCTTTTGCCCGCGTCCGAACCCATTTCTGTTTGGGATGGAGGGG
This sequence comes from Cecropterus confusis, assembly GCA_018251515.1. NCBI lineage: Eukaryota > Metazoa > Arthropoda > Insecta > Lepidoptera > Hesperiidae > Cecropterus > Cecropterus confusis. The sequence goes on from DWTU01003426.1 coordinate 3,392, forward strand.
GAATTTCTCTTTCTTTTGTGACTCTTGTGACACTTAATCGAACACCGATGTCGCAAAAAAAAAAAAATCTAAATTAAAAATTTATTATTGTTATCAAAGCGTTCGAAAGTATTTATGCTTTATAATATTATCTACCAGTGTCAACGAAAAACCTAAAATCTCCAACTACATTATCCTCGAGCTTGTGGGCAATCGAAAGTGGAAGTCTTTGAGGCTTGTGCTTGAATTTGCTATGGTCTATTATATTTAATACATGGTATATTTTAGTTATATAGGTTCAATCGGCCAGATTGTCCCAGAATGGAATTGAAGCCGTCTCCATTTTAGGCTGATACGTATACTACTACGGGTGCTTTCTAAATTGTCTCGTTTATTAATTTTTATGTGCAATTTTCTGCTTTGATATTCAGTTATTATGCTACTATATAACTCCATTACTTACATTTTCCAACCTGAATCTAGAGATTCTAGAGATATCTAGAGAGATGGAGAATCTAGAGATTAGAGAATATTTCACTTACTTTTGCATTATGAAAAGAAGTTATTCTTAAAATTCATATATGTAAACAACGTTCAGGCTTCAGCATATTATGTGTGTTCTAAATTTAGTACATGAAAGTAGGTATTATAAAAGTGTGTTCACAATAATGAACAAAGGAAGCGTAAAGAGCGAGTTTTATCAAATTGTTGCACGTTCCTTCTGTTTCTAGTTTCGCGGGAACTTAATTTATTACTTCGCAGCTAACGTATTTAATTATAAAAGATTTATTTCTTTCAAGATTTATTATGGTGGGAATTTTATACCTCGGCCGCGAATTAAAACTTTGTGACATTAGTATTTACAAAGTATTTTAAATTTACAGAGTTTAGTTACAGACTAGCGGTGTTGCTTTATGTTTTGGACACAGTAACCTGTAATGTTATTTATCGTTACGTGAAACTCTTGTTCATATCGGTTCAACTTTTTCCTGATTAAACATTAAAAAGTAAAATAATATCAATACTTTTAACCTAGTGGATATACAGTTAGTTTTGAAGATTACATCATTGCTATAATCGTTGTCTCACTTTTTGCATGGATATGATAAAATATTTGTAAATTCTTTATCACTGTGGTCAGTACGGGCATATTCAATTCTAGAATTTAAGCTGACGTTGGCCAAAAAGCGTAGCTACTCTTGAGGACAAATTTAGGACACCTCGCTTAAGTGTTCCACCTCTCTTAACACTCTTCAATCTAGATTACAGCAGCGCTTACTTAGGGGACTCTTAACTCAGCATAAAAATTAGTAGTTTTGATTGTATTTACCTCAAATAAAGCTGGAACGAATAATAGACTGACGACTGACGTGGCGAAGTAGTCACCATACGTGTTTGACATGCAGTGGGTTGTAAGTTCGATCTCTGGCGGTGTGTGTGGTACCCAGGACATAGGAGAAAATCCTAGTTTAGAGAAAGTTTGTAGAAAGCATTATATATTTAATTACCTACATTGGTTACTATTCGGAGTTGTCACTTTACCTATCGGTACACTGTTACCTATACTAAATAGTAAAAAATATACTAATACATATTATCCAAGAAAATTATACACGTTAACGTTTTAAGCACACGGTGTGTGTAATTACTCGCACATACGCGTAGATTGCTAAGCTTGCGGTGAAGGCATCACCGCCTGTTCCATATTTCCTTATGCCGAGATTTTCATATTAAGACTAATATTGCGTAAGATATATAAATGTAATATTTAAATTGTGATACGTTTCTCCAATGTTAGTTATTGCTTGTATTCTAAATGACATGATAAAATGATGGGTTTTAGCAATTGTTTTTTTTTTGTGTACCTGTTCTTTTACTTTTGTGTCCTTATCTATAAAAATAACTAAGAATGGATGGGTAGACTTTGCACACTTTTAGAACACTTTATGAACTATTTGTTAAACTACTGCTTACACTGGGTTTTCTTGCAATACCAAATAAGATGATGATTTATTTCGAAAACGCACTTATCACCCGAAATATCGCTGCCTGGTTTTATTTTGAACACGGGAGATCAAATTTCATACTACTGAGCCATTGTTTTTTAATACTATCATTATTCATTCTGTACAAAACGGTAACGAAAGATATGTTAAGATTAAAATCCTACATTTATGGAACCCTTCTGCTGACTCAGTTAAAACAATATTGTCCCACTATTAGGCACGGAACTTCTCTCAAAACGATAAAGTTGTAGTCAAATACAAATTGGTAGACTTCACACACATTTGTGAACTTTTTTAAAGAACTCTCAGGTGCGTATTTTTTCTCGATTTTCCTTCATCGTAAAGGAGTTTCTAATACGCACATCATTTCAGAAAAATCTGTGGAGTGACACTGGATATGGATATGTGGCTAACCTTAGGTGAGACTTTGATCTTACCTAGGGTTGATTATCGGGGTATGTATAGGGTTGATGTCCATCGGCGGCAGTAGCCACTTACCATCAGATGAGCTGCATGCTCATTTGCTACTTTCACACTATAAAAAAAATGCTAATAGATAATACATATCAATAAGGTTGCAACGATTGGCTTATTTATAAATGAAACTCTAAATACGCAACGCTTAGGTAACGCACATGGATTTTGTGCTAAGCGAGTTTCAATTGAAATATCCGGGAATAGTCAATCCCGTGCTCTCCCAGGGGAGGCTGCGCGTCTGTACGCAAATGTTTCTAAATAGTTCAGCCGTCGATATCCATACAAACAATTCCAACTTTTTCAAAACAAAATTGGAAACACGCGTCTCAGGGTTTATCCGGGGATGTAGATGGATTTATACCGTTGCCATTATATCTACATACATTCGATGTTATAGAACGTTTATAGAATTTTAGATGAATAATATTTATGATAACAACAGTAAAATAAAATATATAAAAGAGTATTAGTGTTAATCAAGTAGTTAGAATGCACAGAAATATAGCAAAACATAACACCAATTGATTATAAGTTACTAGTTTGTATATTCTAGATCCAAAGCTTTTAGTTTACTTAGATTTTTCGTAGAAATTAATCTTTTTATTCTACGTATTAATAAAGATACAGTGTTGGAGTGAACTAAAGGTAATATACAATTTCCAAGAAAAAAGTTTGTTTGGTCTTATTACTACAATAGGTACGTATACACCATTAAATATTCTTGGTAAAATATTTAAATAAGATGAGTTTGGCACGGCGTCAGTTGTTGTGAAATCTGAGCAACAACACAGATAATGTCCAACTTAGCCAATCTCTTATCAAAATGTAGAAGCTCATAAAATATTATTATGTGTACCTTATAGCTAATATAGAAAATGTTTTCATACTACACTTTCAAACCATACACAAGTGTACCTTGTGATGTCTGCCATTGATTCATCTAGATGTATAGGAACACCCAGATTTTACCGGCTAAGGTCAAACCCGAACCGTTTTGCAAAGGTAATAGATATTATAACCAACTAAACTAATAGTCTTAAGGGATATCCTATGAATAATATTTAAATATTTGTAGACCGCTTGACGGATTCATGAAAAAAATCATGTAAATTGAAAATGTTACTATACATCATGATATTATTACGAATGACGACATTAAAAGAAAAGGTCTTGTGTGCGATTAGAATATGATATCTGTTTTTTCATTTTTATAAAAAGGTATTTAAGAATATTAAGACGTTAAGAGGTAATCTTAGATTTTTAATGACGTAATAATTACAATTATATTTCTTTTCTCTTTATTCAGTATATAATTGTTAACCCTTAACTTTCTAAAACCGACTAAGATAGATTACGTCATTGCTTGTGGTGAAGACTTCAGCGGTCGTCCAACAAACAATATGGAAGTTGGTGTCGCTTGTCGCCACTCGCCGCGACGCGCGACAGCGGCGCAGTCTGAGCGACTTGCCCAACTTATTACTATTTGTGTTGCCGAAACTCCGACCCCGCTACCAAACTTCGTAATCATGGTCTTAATTCGCGAACTGATTAGTAAGAAACTTTATAGATAGTTTGAACGAGTTGTTTACTTGTATTAGTTAGCATTTGTGGATTTAATTACCATAATTGTACCAAAAACTTATTATAAAGTAAACTATTAAATACATATTTATGTACGTTATAGAGTTTCATTTGCTGTTTAGTTTTATTTCATGAAAGAAAACGAAAGCTGTGGTAAAAAAAAATTGTAATGAATCTACTGTGAATAGGAATTTATTTAAGAGCCTACATTAAAAAAATAATTATACTCGTAATATCTGATTGCATTAAATATATATTAATAACGAAAGCTACACTCCTGAAAAATATACATTTATCGGTAGCTTCAGTCATGCACAAAACGGGTTAGGAATTTGAGAAAGTCACGACATTATTTTGTCGGCAGGCGTCACATTAGGGAGCGGAAAATAATGAAAATGCTTTGTGAAACTGATTGACGCGCGCCGCGGAGTGAGAGGCATGTGTTTACGTCGCGTTAAGTAAGAGTAATGGCTGCCCGTATATCAGTGGAATATTTGAGTCTTTTGGAATACTTATAAAAGACACCACTGCGTGATAATGGGACGATTTTCAGAGCTTTGAAGTGCGAAAGTTACATTTGTGGTGATATTTGAATCGTTTCATTAGTTCTAATCGTCTAAATTTATATGAATCGTCTAAATTTATCTGTATGTTTTGTAGTCCAAAATTTATGTTAGACCCCTACGTAGTTCGACTCCGGAGCTACCATTACTGGCTTATAGAAGCGTTAGTGTGGGTGTCGTTGTAAGCTAAAGAGTGTAATGAAAAGACGTGTAAAAGGCGTTTTACCTACAACGCACCTGAGAGCGACCTCAGGTAGCTCTACCTTACCTACCATAGGATATGTGCTCCTATGCTATCTCTATAAAATATCCAAAGAAAATACTCACGCTTATAAGTCTCATCTACGTCGACGCCTATTGTGTATTCTGATATTTTAATAAATTATTTCAAATTAAATCTAGATGAAAGGTTAACTAGGTCAAGAACTGAGTTCAATAAATGAAATTAAATCACTTGGAGAGCCTAAACAACCAGAAGAAACTTACTAATTAATTTGACATAGTAAATTCGATATGTAAGACCAGGACCAGGACCAGGAGGAAATCTTCGACATTTGGAATATTCGTTTTTAATTTTTATGCAATATTACGATATTTTGAATGCGGTTGTAGGAACTATTGCAGTAGGAACATTGCTAGGTTAACTGCAGTGGTGGGAATTGCGGCATAACCTATGGCACGGCAAGAACGAAAAAGACTGAATTTAAAATATCGGCAATTAAGTCGCAGCAACTTGAAACTTACGTTTGTCTATCACTAGCGAATTTAAAAAAGAACAAACTTAAATGTTACTTCGGTATAATAACTTTAACGCTTTGAGAATTCGTCGAAATGCGAACACAATTTTATTTCCGAAATGCAAATAAAATGCAAATTTCTCGTTACGTCCTTTTTATTCTCACCGTGTGTTAGATCTAAATAAAGCCGTACAACAAAGGTTCTCTTCAAAGGTTGCAGTGATTGGGTGGTCGACTTTGAAAGGACTATCATCTTCCACACAAAATGACACAATTTTAGGGATTGTTTGTAGCATAGAACTCTTCCAATTATTTACTAACAAGACGTCATATAAGGTCTGGTGAAAGCAGAATAGGTGACATACAAGAACAGTTCATGGAAAAAGTTATCTGGAGTTGTTATGTCCGCTCTCGAGATGTCCCGCGACGTGGCTGCATGAAACTTGTGATGAATGTTTATTGAGCGAAAAGCCCATGAGTTGCCGCCTTACTTGATCGTTAAAACTTTCTTCTCTAATTTTGGAGGAAGTGACAAATTTATCATCTCCTTGGAGGAATAAGTATTTATGATTGGTTAAGAAGTGTATCTAAGTGTAATTTATTTTATTTGTAGGATTATTTGTAAGATTAGCTAAAATTCAAATTTAATCTCATAAATCAAGAATGTATGAAAACCAAGATTAAATAATGTTTTAAAAATATATCAGAGAAAATAAAAAATAATGCAATAATTTACTTACTGTGTTATGAGGTCGGTGCAATCTAAGCGTTGTGTTTCAAAAATTGTTCTTGTCTACTCATATTTTAAGGGTTTTGAAACCCTACTTGCGCCGTTATGCTGCCGCCTAAAGGCGCGCTTAGCATATTTCCTTTTCCAGTGTATTTACGAATTTTTTTCGGACAGCTTTATAAAGAATGAATATTTGTCACGCATTATAGTTTTGAATAGATTTATAGATTCGGAATGTCAAATATGAAATATCGGCGTACGGTCGAGCGTATCCAAAATTTCGTTATCGGTTGTACTTAGTGGAGTAAACCTCAATTTCGCAATCCTATTCCGCAAATGTCGAGTGGTGCTCGTCAAAGGCGTCATTAGGCAAATATTTCCCGATATTCGGTTCCCAGCCCGCCCACGCTGACTGACCGACTCAATTAATTATAGGGCTATCTAATTATTCGGCCGTACAGTCAATCGACATATGTTCTGGGACTAGTCAGGTTCTATCGCATACGTTATTGGCATCAGTGCACCAAATGTATGTCTCGTCATTTAATTCAAATGATTTAAAATACGTACATGTATCCAATATATGAGAATGTTGTTGTAAACTAAAATTAATGTTGTATATAATAAACCATATTTATTATATGAACTATGAATGAAAAGGAACTTAAAAATATATAGATTTATCTTTTTGCCGTCGTAGCGGTTGATATTTGACCGTAATTAAATTGAAATGAAAACTAAACTTTTATTTATCGAAGTGATATAGTTCCAAATTTTAACAGAGTATATTTTATTATTGACTAGCTGACCCGGCGAACTTCGTAGCGTCAAATTAAATAATATGCAATAGTTTGATACCTTAAAAATATACGAAAAGTACTCAATATTTATCACTTAGGGTTTAGCCAGCGTTTGCAATGAAAGCGCAAGAATATATGTTTATTTACGACATCACATAGAAACC